>JARFOD010135293.1:0-13489 GCA_031763545.1 Mopalia muscosa
AGGTGTTATATACTGAGGTAGATCTATATAACATGTGCCCTGAGCTACCATGAGGAGCGCATAACCATCATGACATAGCCGATCACCTGGATCATCTACAGATAGAGAACAGGTGTTATATACTGAGGTAGATCTATATAACATGTGCCCTGAGCTACCATGAGGAGCGCATAACCATCATGACATAGCCGATCACCTGGATCATCTACAGATAGAGAACAGGTGTTATATACTGAGGTAGATCTATATAACATGTGCCCTGAGCTACCATGAGGAGCGCATAACCATCATGACATAACCGTTCACATGGGTCACCTACAGATAGAGAACAGGTGTTATATACTGGAAGAGTGTCTGACCATCAGAACATTTAGAGATATAGAACAGGTGTCATTTACGGAGGTAGATATTAACTTACAGGTAGTATGAGTCTGACCATTATAACTTAACATTTCACGTATAAGAATATTTTATGTATATATTTTTCCAATGTCTAGGTTAAAAAATCGTTTTGTGATGTTAAAAACTTATGGACAAACCTTTGCATTGGTAATAGTTGAAATATTGACCCATCAGATTGGTGACCGCATCACTGCTGATTAGGGTATCCCTGACCTCCCATGGGTAACACTGGATCTCTGAGCTGGACAGGTATTCACTCACACACGTTACCACAGCGGAAAACTGTCTGTAGGTGACAACAAAAACAAGACGGTTAATTAGAAAAGTCACGTTTTACATGCCATTTAAAACTTCCAGTATTGATTTTAATAAGTTTCAGCTGACTGTCATTGTGGCAAAGTAAAAATATTCCAAGACTGTATTAAGATTGTATTGTTAGTTGTTAATAAACAAAAGGATGGTTCAACTCTGAATAATAAATATGAATAAAGGGAAATTGACAGTAAAACCGGGTCGACACCTTTATAGAAGACAAAAAGACAATAAACTGAGAACAATAAATGGATTGAACACATTTTAAAGCTCATATATCCCGCAGCCAGCATAGCCTGGTCTGAATGGTATTTGGTGAATTTAGTTTTTGCGATTTAAAAGATATTAAATGTTAATTAAAACATGCAGACATATGTAAGCCGGCATGTCGCTTCCACGACCCACGCCCTCTGGCTAAGGACAGGAGATGCAATACTATCTTTACTTAGCACTGGAGGAAAATTTACTTTCAAACATTATGGAAACGCGTCATATCTTGGTTGATCTATTGTCAATTATTGCTGGAATAAACCGCTGTTATATAAGTAAAATGCCCTTAAAACACGGCATAAAACACAAATCAAACAGACTGGAAATAAACTCAGACTGGCAGCAATATGTAAAACAAAAGGAATAACAAGCTTAAAATTGATGTATAAAAAAGTTGAAACGGCATACAACTAAAAGACCAGAATGACTGTGAACTGTTTTATTTTTGGTACAAGGAAAATGTATTATGTCTCTTATTGATAGCTGCTATTAAAGAAAAAGGGCAATAAACTGCAATTAATTAAACAAAACACTTCATATGCTCATCTATTAGTGAAATAGAAAGTCAATACACCAAAAGACATGCAACTATAGGGCAGCCGCACGGCAAACGAAATGCCACCTGCTCACCCGACACATGGTCACCATCGATCGCTCTATACAGCGTGTTTATTGGCTACGGCGAACCTAGAAATAAAAAACAAAAGTTCCTAACTTCCCGATATAATCCCACGATAACCCCTAGGGCCTGTAAACCATATGGATACACCCTATGGTGACCCTGATGCCACCGCAGGATTTCGGGGGCCTACTGCGGCCGTGTCCTAGCCGTAGAGCAAATGTGACTCCGGCATTAGCAAAATGTAAACAGGCACCTTCTTCTGACCACTAGCTGAATTTTGAATTGACCAGTCTGTCGTTGTTAGTCATAAGTAAAACATAAATACCTAATAGAAGCGCATTTATCCAATAACAGTCTTATTAGCCATACTCACGAGCATTGTTTGAACAGGAGTGACATAGGATAGGTAGATTCAGTTATCCTGAACGGCTGATTGTCGAATCCTAGACACATAGTCTCTGCCAACACACCCAAAATAGTAACATCCTTGCATATCATACCATGGGTATCGGGTAAAGTTGTGTCTACAACAGATACAAATCACATTATACAAATATGCATTAGTCTAAAAGACTAGTGTCAAAATGTACAAGAGAATAGGAGTTTGTAAGACGCGTCTAAGTATGTACAAAAGTGTATCTCTTTATAAGCCCCATGTCGGTATACACAAGAGTGTATCAGTTTGTAAATCTCATGTGGGTATGTACAGGTGTGTATCAGTATGTTAACCCCGTGTCGATATTTACAAGTGTGTACCAGTTTACAAGTTGCGTCTAGGTATGTACAAGAGTGTAACAGTTTGTAAGTTACATGCCCATAAGTTGAGTGTATTGGTTGGTCAGCACCTAGTTATACAAACCGACATACAATTTACAAACTGATACACTCTTGTTTGTACATACCGACATGCGATTTACAAACTGATATACTCTTGTACATACCTAGACCCGATTTACTTGTAAACTGCTACACATGTGTACATATCGGCACGGGACTTAAAGACTGATCCACACTTAATGTATATACTGACATGCGAGTTACAAACTGATACACTCTTGAATACACCGACATGGGACTTATAAAGCGATACACTTTTTGTACAAACCTAGACGCGACTTACAAACTCCTTTTATCTGGCACATTTTCACATTAAACTAACAAACTGATATTCATATCGACAATTGACTTGAAAACTAAAACACTATTGTTCATATCGACATGGGGCTTCCCAAGCCGATACACTTCTGTACAAATCTAATGATATTTATGCGAGTGTTTGAAGTTATTTACTGTAACAAAGACTAAGATCAGGTTTGATTTCCGATGAGAGCTGGCTGTCTTCAATTATCCTCCTCATAATGTTACTGACAGGACAGGCTCTACCCATTTCCTCCAACTTCTCGTCTACACATCTGACCATGAAGGAAAATAACCTGTAATTGAACATAATTTTTTTTACAATTAATAGGAAACTAAAGGTGTCTCTCTGCCTACAATGTAGTCTGTGGAATATTTCCCGAATCCTACAATTCGTTCCAACAAAAAAAAAAAAACACTTGTACACAATGAGTCCCACCATGACTTTCTGGCTTTATACTAGGGTTAAACTTTTGTTTTTAGGCTAGTGTTTAATCATACCAATATATATTTTGTGTTTCGGTACCTACCTGCAGTTAAGTATGGTAGAATTGGACGTAGACTGTAGATTGAGGTAGGTTGAACAATGGACAAAGACATCTATCTCGTCAGGTTTCAGCTGACCCAGACATGGGAGGGTTGCAGTTGTTGAACCACCATACGAGTCTACTGTTCTATCTGCAAATTAATTACATAAATGTATATCTCGTACTTTATCCACAGCGATGCGTACATACACATTAATCCGGTGGGGATTTCCAATGCATCTTGAAAAATATATTGACCAGAATATCAAAATACCACAAACAATAAAACAAGTTCCGAGCTACTGATTCTCACGTACTGTTAACCATGAATTTTATATATCCAGATAGAGATAACCAGATGTCAACAAAGAGCGGATAACCTAATTTAGCATGGGATTACGAGTTAATTGAAGACATCACCTTTACAATGTTCGATCCAAGATGGAGGTAAGATTAAAGATGAATACGGGGGAATGCCCGCGCTCCTCCGACAGGATACCGCTGTTCCCTGTAAGCTTGTCTCCAAACAAGTTTCCAGCAAGATGACATGCCTGGAAAAATAATGGCGATACACTGAAACCCCCTTTGTGTTTCGTAGGTAATTGCACATTCAGCGATAAAGTCAGTCATTAATATTATTATAACAGGTTTTTGAAATCACAGAAGTACCTACTGACAATGTAGTCCTGGATGCGTAGCCATCCCTTCAACTTGCTTTAACACATATGAGCAGTTTTGTCTAGCCAGCAGGTAGAGAGCGTTGTCTTCCAAACAGTCCGGATATCGTGTCCTTGTTTCTGGCCACATTTTAATATTGGGACGGTAATCCATGCTATCTGTAAACATAAATATAATTTCCACTAAATGACATGCCAAGTGTTGTTTGTAGTTTTAGTGTTATTTCAAATCAAAATTGATTCTCTGGGCCTTTTATTGACTTTTATTAAAAGCATTAGGAGCTTTAAATTATTGATTACAGTGGACCACGTTCTGTCGCCGCCATCTTGTATCATGTGTTAGATGTGCTACTTGTTGTACTGAGATCGTAGATGCTTTTCTTTTCAACACTAAAGGAGTCAGAAGATACTCTATTGAAAACGAAAACGTAGTATAATTACCTGGACATGTCCTTATATCTCTAGCAGGTGTTTCTCTTTGTGTGAGCTCGAGCAAAGTGTAGTGAATGCGTTCAACTGAACAGTGTTTCCCTCTGATTGCCAAACTCGTGTGAACACATCGAACTGCGAAAGTCATCAGGCTAAAATATCAGATGTATATCAAATATGACCTTGGGCGTTGATTTAAACAATAATCGATCTCTTCACGCCAGTATAATACAACCTTTCTTCCCACTGTGACCTCAGAATTTAAATAAGACATGTTCGTCTGTTTCCACACAGAATATAGATTGGATAGTTGCTACTCTTCAAACAAACTACCCTTAGTCTGAGGGCTTTCCACACAGAAGTGTACTCTGCAATATGACGGAATTCAGCCTACGGATGTTGCTACAATGGCCATTCGGACATATCATAGCTAAGAGCTCATAATTAATGCTGTTGAAAAAATAATTAACTCACGATAAATCCAAGAATATCTCAATTTTATTGAATATTCCTCACCTGCAAACGTTGTTTTCTTTCCCAGTCGATTGATTGATAAAATGTATAATCCGTCCACATTCGGCCAGAGTTTGGTTACCAAGATAGTCGTTCGGAGTGCACACAATGTCTTCTCCATGAATTCTGTTGTAAGCTGAGGATAGCAATGAACAGAACGTAAAAAGCTAGGGACTGTTTTGTAATGAGCTACTCCTTTTAACTAGTTTTTAACTAGTATTGTTGGCGAGGGGAATTTTGTAACGAAGCATTGCTTTATCATGACTATTGTAATCGTGGTTATTGTAATTTGTGATTATTGTTATTTGTGATTATTGTAAATTGTGATAATTGTTATTTGTGATTATTGCAATTTGAAACTATATGGGTTCTATTCCTGGACGGGTTTCAGCCTGCAATCTAACTTGATTGTCATTAAACTCAGAACGTTTTATTCCAAAACAATAAACTCACTGTTAAAATATAAAACTAGCATGAGACTGACCTGAGAAGCCCACAGCTCCAGTTGCTGCTAGCAAGACGATCACTGTCAGAATTACAGACACCAGTTTCCTGGCCTGGGGTTTCGAGATTTCTTCTACAATCAAAAGTTTTGTTCTAAATTAGTACAAGGTACCTGGAGTTTAAAACAAGAATATGTAATAAGATTAATAAAACCTTAAACCAAAGTTCATGTTTAGTTTGTACTGTACAATTTGTTTTCCGTATATGTATATTCCCTTGTTAACAGAACCACAGAAAAACAAGATCAGCTAAAAAACTTTTCTCCAAAAATCTTAATACAGTATAGTATTATGCCCTCATCAGGAATACGGACAATAAGTCACAGGCCCTCCAACAATTCCTACTTTCCTTGTTTTTAACTACTTTTATTTACCTCCTCCTACTTTTTCTTACTTTTCATGTGAAAACCCTCTCAATTTAACTCATCAATGTTAGGCTGCTGGAATATAAAGCATTTAATTGCATGTATAGAATATCAGTACTTACTGTATTATTCACAATTGACACTTCTACTCTACTGATAATCGTCCACCACAATAATAGTAGGGGGAGCTAATACATGCTAATCGGTCTCCGTCTGTCACAAGTGTAGCTTGAAAACAAATGTATGTGTTAGCTTCAAACTTTATTCAACAAATTTCGTTAAACAAAATGGGTGTTATTATGTAATTTCAGAATGTTCATGCCTGTATGTGATTAACTTTGAATAAAGCTTCCTGCCTCTAAAGACAATAGATGGGATTGGATTTCAGTACATGGTTCCCATTGGGTATTTGCAATATTTACAATATTCACATGATATCTGTTCATATTGTGAACATGAGAACTATAACAAATTCAACCTTATCATTTCTTATCATTTAAGGCCAGTGCGCGCTTCCTAAACTAAACCTGCTTGGATTTACCGCTCATGGGATCGAGTCCGCCTGTCGGTCCTCAGGTATATCAGCAAGTCGCACGTTATGGCTCCGGCAATCACGGTCGTGGTTTTTACAAGTGTTTCTCTCAGAATTCCACCGTAATAAGGCTAGGTGCAGTGTGAAGTGGACAATCCGTCTTCATATAAGTGAAATACCCTTGAGTACAAAGATAAACCCCAATCAAACAAACACACATCCTATTAAGACAACAGATGGGATTGAATTTCATCAAATTCGTATAAAAAAAATCGCCGCCATTGCATCACTTTTATATATTCATGCAAATGTGTTGTGAACATAATCATTTGAGACCAAATTCACAGATTAAATTGAAATATAAGTTATATTCATCCTATTAAGACATAGGAAAGGTCTGCATTTCATCAAATTGTGCAAAAAAATATGGCTACCATTGCGTAATTTTTTAATATTTAAATATAGGCGGCCTGAAAACAAAGTCACAGACTAAATTCTAACTTAGAAAATAGTTTCCTACAGTTTACAAACAGATGATTGCATTTCAACTAATTTCACAAACCAAAATGGCCATCACTCAAATTCAGATATTAACTTTAAACTTTGCTTTTTTGTTAATACCCTAAGTAGGTTATATCTCAGTAAGTTTTACAAGAAAATATGGCTGACATCACCTTTTTCACCAACATGGTGAATACACCATAACTTTTACTCTTTGACTTTTTGAAGGAAAAAAACAGCTCTTTAACAAAAGTAGGTAAAGCAGATTTCCCTAAGATTATGAGCAAATCTTTAAAAAAAAAATTCTTTAGTGGACCTGTTATCTACTCAGCTTGTTTTCATTTCCTACTTTCGGTTACATATTTTTTTATTCCATTTGCTAAAAAATGACGAAGTGTGATTCTAGCAAATATCCTTAACATGACGGCTTGCATCTGATTACTTCAATATGACACCTCAGAAAAAAGTGCTGTACTTCCATCTGTTCAGTGCACTCGCTATTCTGAAACATGTGACCTGGTGCAAGTTGCCCTGGAAAGATCTGATTTGCCCATTCTAAAATGCATTAGGTTTGTCTACAAACCGGTATGTACCAATTAATATCTTATAAAAGTCTGTTCCTATTTTTTTTTAGAAATGTCCTACTATTTCCTACTTTTGTCCTATTTTTCTCTGAAAATTTTTCCTATTAGATTCCTATTTTTTGCCCATCACCTGTTGGAGGGCCTGCAGTCAGTATCCTTTGAAAACTTGGGTAACAACTGGTAACTATAGATTATGAACTAAGCCACGCACCTTGTTTGATGTATGGGATGTCCTTTTCGTCCATTAAAACCTTCCATTTCTGTAAAGTTCCCACGGCGAGAAAACTAAACACAGTATTTCTCCCAGTCTTCCCAATTTTACCCGAATTAGTGATGTTCTGTGTTCTAGAGAACTGCGAACAGTTAAGAGTTTTATCCGCCTTCAACATTTCCCGAGCTCTATCAGTCTTTATGGTGTCGGTTGTTTTTCTGTACTCTAAACTGTCAGGACTCTTAAAGATTGTTTTAGCTTCCATGGTGTCCCGTGAAGTATTGGCCTCCATAGAGTCCACGTCTACTGAAAAACTTGGCATAATCTTAAACTGTGAAAAAAAGTTCGTTATTCTACAGGAATTTTATAAAGTAAAAAATTGTTTCATTTTTCGATTGACATGTATATTATTTAACACAGAACACATGTTGTAACCGTAGAATCATGAAGAAGAGTTTGCACAATAGGTAATTGTTTATCGGTTCGTTTATCAGTTTTGAAAAACAGTATTGTGAACTGCATTTAAAACACTGAAGAAAACAAATGATCTGCTATGATAATTGCCAAACACATTATTTTGAAGAAAAAAAAAAGGATTAGTCACTAGTCACTACCTATAGCACAATGTATATGCTGACAAATTTCCCAAGTCATAGGCCAATCAGAAAGCTCATATAGCCACAACAATTGTGTCTGCCTGTGTCAGATGAGTGAGTTAGGCTGAATTTTAAGTAATTTTTTGGTGTTTTTCTCAGAATGAGTAAAAATGAGTTAATCAATTATCGTAGCAGGCTGACGAAATGTGAATTCATTTTTTAAGTTGAAAATAAAGTAACCGTCATGACATCCGATAAGGTAAAGAAATATTGTACGTATAATTGAGACTGAAACTATACTCAATAAAGATGAAAGTTTGTCACAAATGTAGTGATTTTGCATTTTTAGCTATTTTTTGGGCCAAATCATGGTAAAAAGTATTTGGAAAATGCTAAATTTCGCAAAAATGAACAATGTTTTCATTTTTGTTCTGCCGGCATTGAAAAAATCAAAACAACAACAAAAAAAAAAAAAACCAAACATAAATAAATTTCGTCAAAATACACCCTCCCCACCAAAAAACCCCAACAAAACAAAACAAAAACAACAAATGTCAGAAAGGGTAGAGACAAATTCTATTTAACTGTAATTTTCGTTTTGTATTTCTAGTTTCGCATTCTATTAATGAAGAAATTTCTCGAAAACGGAACACTATATATATAAAGTACATAACAAAAGAAAAATAACAAGGGCTGTCATAAACGAACTATCGTACGAATCAAATCGTGGTTTGGATTAAAATATATTTAGGTGTCATTTTATGATAAATATTTTATGTTTAATTTAAAAGATTGATGGCGCAAATGTGTCGTTTAGATACATTCCAATTTTCATCAACGTGTTCTATACAATTGATATTTAGAAATCAAGATCTTGATATCGTGTCACAATTCCCAGCTGTGTAATTAAATATATAGCTATTATGCTCTACCGTTGTATTTTAGTTTGAGCACATTAATTCATAGGGTTTATAACCCAATCCCTACAACCAGTGTACATATACAAGCCAAATATATTTAAAAACAATTGATAGAAGAATGTTGCTAAAAACGTCTCGCCAAATTTTAGTTACGATCACGGATAAATTTAATGATGATGAAGCAGATGATAAATCAAACAGAAGAGGCCGTAAAACAGACCCCTGCATGACGCACACGAGTGCATTGCGTTCGTTTACAGTATTTTACTGTCAATAGTTTAAGGCCTGTTGGTGAGAAAACCGTCAAACAAGAAACGCATGCATTCGGATTCACTTTTCCGCTGCATAATTCCAAACCCCGCAGTGGATAAATCGGATATATATAGGAGATGGAAGAGCTGTCAAAGATTTTATCTCGGTTCAAGAGGGGGTCCCATGAGTAAATATACTCTAAATATTATCTCGCTTAACAAATGAGGTGGATTAGTTTCTCAACTATTGTCTCGTTTAAAGAATACATAGAGCAGAGGTGGAAATCTCCTGGAAATTTTACCACGGATATGTTCATTAAATTGTCTTTAACCTTACCTGGGAGGAAATGGATTTATTCCTAAATTTAAATTTCATTAAACAGATGTGACATTATCTCACTTTACACATGAGCAACCGAGATCTTAAAGCGTTAGGAAGTTCAAACAATCGGTTAACACCATGGAAGAGACCATAAATTTATCTTTTAATGGAATTGGTTCTGATTTTTGTCAACCTCTACTCATCAAGCATGGTAGTTCAGAATAAAAATACGGTTGTTTGCGGTTTGACATGGTTTATGGTCTTTCAGGGCTCTAGTCAATAAGAGTGCAGTTGTGGTCAGTTGACTACTTCCGTGTGACGTATAATAGCGAATATATACAACTTATGTCGGATTTACCGGCATAGTAGTCCATGGGTCTAGTGTCCACGGGTACATGGTGACATTGGAAACATGCCAACATTTCTATACATTTGGGGGCCTGTTGATGAGCTTCGCCTTAGGTCCACTGGTGAGTTTGGTCTAAGGCCTATGTAGATAAATTAGGCCTTGTATAGAACAAGATGATAACGCCAAGTTAATGCACATGTTTTAAAAAATTCAGTTTTCGACATCTAGGGACTTTTTTCCTTGAATCAACTGACATGTTAGATCCTAGGAATTGTTCATGGTAAACAGAACTCGACAAGCTGTGTATATATGTTACCTGTGTATTGTCTCGGATGAGCTCAGGTATATATTAGAATACTCTTCTTGTTACCGTTGAAACAAATCGTACATAGAATTGTCCTGCTAAAACGGAAACGTAAATTTAAACCTGTTTAATTTGTTTACAGTTTAATTTCAAGGTGCATAACGCTTGTTATATGGTATAAGATCATCTTTGTATGCGTGAAATAACCATAATAAACTTGATGTTAACTCTCAATCACACCAACAATAAATCTTATCGGCTCATTAACAACATCGTACATACACGTCTAACATGTCTTGGTAAAACGGAAATGTAAATATAAACTCTATTTATTTGTTAACAGTTTAATTTCAAGCTGTTTAACGGGTGAAAAAGTCTTAATGAATATGATATTAACGTAATTAATAACACCAACAATAAATCGTTTCGGCTTATTAACAACACAGAATTTTTATTGTTACACTTTTGCAAGCTAAGTTGTGTTAATGTTAGTTGTAGGCCCATGCGATTTGGGCTACTTTTGCTGTGACCGATATAACTTTTATTATTAAACTGAAATGACGACAACGATGAGGGAAAATTTTATATTTTCTAATAGTTATCTAATAGTATACCGTTTAGAGCACAAACTTATCAGATTCAGTCATCTGATTATCGCTATGAATTGAATAATTATCAAATACCGTCAATATCAAATTATACGAATTAAATCTAATACTTACCAGTGTATTTGCCACGATGATGTCAGGTACAACGAGTCGGAATAACTACCACATTTAACAAATCTACTTCTGTGATATTTGTCCTACATAATCAACTATACCCGACGTCAATGTCGAGTTTGTTTGCTTCAGCCATCGCTTGCCAACTGTCGTTCTCTCTCTTTGTTTTGCTTTGCCTTTTATTTTTTCCATTCTATTTTTTCTTCCTCTGGGGTGTGTATAATTTATTAATATGTCTCTGCATGTAATCTCACAGGGTTTGTTTGAGGTGTTCCATAGCGTGCCTGGTGAAACTATGAATAATATATATATGACTGGATGTATACACAGTGGATGTTAAGGTGAATGGACGCATCCCCACTGAAGTGAGACCTAGTCGCGCACCACGTGATATTAAGCTAAATAGACATATAACACACACATAACCTATATGATAAAATATAACAAGATTAAAAACAGATACACTGTGAACAGAACATTCTTCTCCCTGGTTAAGGGTTGCATTTCATTTCTTTGGCTGTGACAGGCGGACCTCGGCTGTTCCTCTTTAACAACACCTTGCTATTTAAAACTTTACCGAGACCAAGCCTCCTTTTTTTTTCTTTAGGCCCTAACTTTCACATACCCTTGATTTATATTATGTGCCTTATATGCCCAAAATTGCCATTCACTTGGCAATTCAACGAATTGAGGTTTCTTTATTAGTTTTTTCTGCTTATGTTTCAAAAAGTAAACGGGTTATTCTAAGATGGAATTCCTTGAGTTTTAAGAGAGAGGTTTCCTACAATATGGTCCATTAACGTTTAAGGAAAGTCAGAAATTGCCCATGTGACATACATGTGACAACCAGCTTTTTCACCGGATATGCATGGAATCATGTAAAACTAGACAACAGACAGAGAACAGCTCATTAGTCAATGTTTCATATCCCATATCATGTCCGCTCGACTGTTAGAACTTGTCTGCCGTTTTGATGGTTTGAAAGGCGCTATAAATTGAACTCTTTGGACTAGGTGCACAACACTAGAGGTGAGAAGATCGAAGAAACTGAACTTCGGTCGATGTTTATGGAAGCGGGTTTTATTCTAAAAAAATATTGTATTCTAGGTGTATGTAACCCCCCAAGGTTATGTTAAATAAATTATATTATTTTATTATAACTGTTGTATTCTAGCTGTTGAACAAATCATATTATATTATTGTAAATGTTGTATTCTAGTTGTATATAACCCCCAGGTTATGTTAAATAAATTATATTATTTTATTATAAATGTTGTATTCTGGTTGTATATAACCCACAAGATTATATGTAGAATAAAGTATATTATTTTATTATAAATGCTGTATTCTAGTTGTATATAAACCTCAAGGTTATGTTAAATAAATTATATTATTTTATTATAAATGCTGTATTCTGGTTGTATATAACCCACAAGGTTATATAGAATAAAGTATATTATTTTATTATAAATGCTGTATTCTAGTTGTGTATAACCCACAAGTTTATGTAAAATAAATCATATTGTTTTATTATAAATGCTGTATTCTGGTTGTATATAACCCATAAGGTTATGTAGAATAAATTATATTGTTTTATTATAAATGCTGTATTCTAGTTGTATATAACCCGCAAGTTTATGTAGAATAAAGTATATTATTATATTATAAATGCTGTATTCTAGTTGTATATAACCCACAAGTTTATGTAAAATAAATTATATTATTTTATTATAGATGCTGTATTCTGGTTGTATATAACCCATAAGGTTATGTAGAATAAATTATATTATTTTATTATAAATGCTGTATTATAGTTGTATATAATCCACAAGGCTATGTTAAATTCACACATGCTGTTTTGCTAAAAGAAGGGACAAGAGACGGCAATGAGAACTACACACCCAAACTGCTTTGGAATAGTTTGTACGTATTAACACTGAGCTACGCGAAGTATTGATCTTCAGAAGAGTGCTGTTTGCCAAATAAATGAGTTTGCGCTGCCTTGTAACAATAACACATTTCTATGGATTTAAGCATCTATATTTATTATCGAGCAACATTTCAGTGAAGACACTAGCACCATTCTCAAGCTTTCTCAATGTTTTATTTTCACTTTTGTCAATCTTTGAAGTGTGGCTATTGTTGTAACTGAGGTTACTGCAGCATTGTTTTAAACTGCATTAGGAATATTTTGTTCTAATAACCCAGCTGTTGTGAAATTACTACTTGACTGCTACAGTTATGATCCTATGTTCTGTCTGTTAACAATATTATGTCTATATTATCATAACAATCTTTCCCAATCTATTCTCTGTTGGATAATTTAATAGACATGCCACGAAAAATGTGCTATGTCCATAATTGAATATACTTGTGTGGAGTGGTTTCACTAGATTTAAAACAAACAAGATAGCGACTGCTATTCTATACATTTTTAATT
>JARFOD010135304.1:0-13489 GCA_031763545.1 Mopalia muscosa
CTCGCCTCTTACGATTGACTGAGGAAGCCGAGGGAGTATTCTGCAGGGCCATGGCCCACCCGCTCCCTCACGGGGCAAGTCACTTCCATGAGGGATTTGTTTGATAACATTGCTGTCAATTGAAACCGTGTTCTCGCCACGGCGTATAGGAAATACCCCGCTGAATGTGATGTAAAACGATATCAATCAATCGATCCATCAATACCTTTTATTGTCACCATATTGGACAGATTCCTTTCGGTCAATCGCATCGTGTGAGCGCTCACATCGGTCAAATACTTGCGCTGTCGATCAGATTGCTGCGACTGGGTGATTATATTTACCCGTGTGTCCCCAGCATAAGGTTATTTCTCCAATAAAAGCGTGCCAGCCGAATGGATTATTGAAAGCATCCTTGACACTAATGACAAAAACCAATGACAAACTTATGGCACAATACAATCAAATTGGTTTCATGTTGCCACTTAGCTCTCTGGGCGAACTAGGATCATATCCTTATTTTCTTATACAGTGTATGAAAGAAAAAAAATGACGTGTGGTTGAATTTCACACATTTCGCAACTTTAAAATATTTGTAGTTTATACCTTTTTTTAATCCAGATTGGGCCTGGATAAACTGTATTCTTTGTCCTATATGTTATACCCTCCACTTGGTATCTTTGTAACGATTCTGGTCGGGCTAATGGTCACACTGATTACAGGTAAGAATTACATGCTACCTGCTAAACTAAAATATTTGTTGATGTCGTGACGCGGTCTTGTATAGCACATACGCGAATTTATCATTATTATCACACACAAGTTATAGTCTTTCAGCTTTTAAGATACCAGCCGTCTTGCTTCGGGTAGTATGTCTCCAGCTGCCATGTTGTATTTTGTATTACTTGGGGAACGTTTATTTTCCAACAATACGCACACTTCACATTTTATGACTGTTAGTTTGTGGCTGTAATGTAAACAATGTGTAGATCGGATGTGATCATCGACGGTTGAAGCTAATTTGAAAGCAAATCCCCCAGAGTTATCTCCCATGTCCATAATGCACATATTACATCTGAGAATCGAAGGTGTTCAAATTCACTGAACGTTGAGGTTTTCTTATCTTTTACCTAATACAAACTGTGTTTCTTTTACCTGTAAAATCCATACGAATTTAACCCTTCAAATGATCTGTTAATATCAGGCCGTGTTAACAAGGCTGACGTGGATCCCAGATGTATATCCCATCTCGTTAGGAATTTCTACTACAAGGACTACAGAAAGGTAGAGACGAAATCTAAAGACGAAAGTTATTCCAAACCGGTAAGAAGTGAAAATAATTATTTATTTATTTTTTTTTTTTTTCTTCATTTAAGGGTTTTGAACTGATACTTAATGTTTTCTATGTTTGCTTTCAGATGGAATCCGTGCTTTGAACTAAACACTGGAACACTTCCTGGTTTGATTGTACTCGCAGATGCCACCCTACAAAGTGATTTTTTGTGTAATTTATGTTTACCTCACGCGATAGCACAGATGCAAAGGATTGGTGTACGACATGACGTGCGTCATGACTCTCATTAATCTAGATGACAAAACTATCGATAAAACTATAACAAGCTTATCATAGAGGATAATATTTGATTTTCCTAATAGAACTTTATTCAGAATTTAAAAAAAAAAATGTGAGCCTCTTAGTTGGTTTTCTGTTGTTTAATTCAGCTGTAATTTACTTAACTCAATATATTTATTTTATGCTTAAGTCATCTATCCTGTTTTTTTCTTTCTTGTTCCTAAATTCTGATCAATTATTCATCCAGATTATTCCCTTAGTTCTCTCCTTCAATTTACCCTAATGGTAAATTCTGATTGGCTAGCTATGTTACATAGGCGTTACATAAACTCTTAGTTTTCATCGTCTTTTATGGTAATCCCAAACAAATTTGGTCAAGAACTCGGGATATAAACACTGTAGTTTGGCAGAATGTTGCAAACAGCAACTCCCCTGTTTAATTCTTTCTGTTGATGTTATTATGGTGCCATTGAATGGTCTCGAAGACTGCCAAATGTCAGTACAATTGCACAAGGTGTTCAGAGCCCATATACGTACTGATAAATTGGAATCACCAGCACTAATTACGAAAAATATGTCTCTAATGGAATCCTATAACGATCTTTGGTCATTGCTCGGGCATGCTTCTGTATGGAACCCTCACAATAACTGTTGCAAGTACTAATCCCCTTCTTCTTATATTAAAGAACCGTTGTTGCCGTGCTGGTTCCATTGGTCCCTAAAGAATCGTCATTTTTTTCTAAATAACCTCAAAGAAACATTATTTGTAACAGTATATATGGAGGAAGAAATTAAATGGCGCTTTGAGCCACCGGCCCCAGATAGGTATCAGATTCTTTCTTTTAATTTCTCATTTCAAGTTTAACACAAGATGATGGATATAAAAAACATAGTTAAAAACACATCTGATAATATAATTCCCTGTTTTATTTCATAAATCATATAATAATCATGGTTAAATTAAAAAGGAAGCGACATGCTACGTTAGCAGACAGAAATTACCAAGAAATAAAACAAGATTCAAAACGCATTGAGTGAAATAAATTATTGGGCATTCATCTCCTCCGGTGCACTCTCATTCCAAGTTTGAAGGTCGCACTTGTTGCAACGACAGGTCGGATGTGTTCACAAGGGAGGTAATTTCTAATTACGTTTTAGTCTCCCTTTGTCCATACTTAAATTTGTTTGCAATATTTTACTTTGATCACAAACCGATCTCCTATACCGACGTCCACTGAAATCGAAATAAAAAAAATAAGAAACATTAATAGCAGATGATTCAACCCGGGCAGTACAAAACCCTTACCCTTACTCTACAATAATACGTTATTTTTATGTGATAGGGGTTCAACGACGTACTGAAGGTTATACCAGTCATATGAGTATAGGACCAGCCCAATGGTTAAAGGGAACTATCTTCGACACTGACAATAAACCAAGACACGACAGGACAAACACAAGAAGGAAAGACAAATAGCTCGGTTTCAGACTGTCCTTAAGGGGTGAACAAGACATTTAAAATGCATACCCGATAACGCGTATGTCAACTTAAATAGAAACGAATTCGAAGTAAAGAAGGGAAATGTTCGTTTCTTCTACCGTGGTGACGTAGACAAATCTAAGACATAATAATCAACAGAACATTATGCTGACTTTGACGCAATTTTGTCGAGATCTATTGTATCAGTTGATGGGCGGCGGAAGCGGGAGGATTGGTGGGGCTTAATATTTCTGGGGTTTTGCTTTGGTTGTACTTCCGCCGTCTTTGGGGCTTATTATTAGCTTTAGCGATGACAGTATTGGCACAGTTTACCCACCAGAAGAAAAGGGAGCGCTCACATCTGTCATTTTTCCGAATATAAAATACGGCGTGTCTTCCAACTCTTCCCATGAGCTTCTTTCGCCTTCGTACAATGGATCAACAACAACCAAGAACCCACTCTCGTCGCCGTCACACCCGCTGCTTTCTTCCTGGATAAAAAACCGTCGCCCCAATGTTGAATTCCTGAGATAAATCACACAGATAGTACAATACAGAACACAGTAATAAAAAGGGCAAACCGGCGGAATTGTTGATATTCAGAACACAGTAAAGAAATACACGCTTTTACAAATATTTTTCTGTCTGTCTGTTTTGTTATTGTTTTATTTTCTGTTTGGTTGGGGTTTAACGGCCTACTTAAAAGAAGCCCCCTTCGAAAGCAAATACAAGACAGGACAAAACTAGACAATCATAGGGCGCAATACAAATAGATCAGTTTCATCTTGTTGTCTCTTATCACCGAAAGTAACAAAAAGCCCCATCCCGACCTTCCGCCATCACGTGGAATTGTTAAAATACATATCACAGACAAATACGCAACATGGAATGAATGAAGTACAGATCACTGCAAATGAATAAACACCAGCAAGACATACATTATATGGAATGATCGATAAGCTGACTGGCTGAACACATGCTACAGTCTGACTGGATTGCATGCTACAATCCGGCTAGAACATATGCTACAGTCTGACTGGATTGCATGCTACAATCCGGCTAGAACACATGCTACAGTCTGACTGGATTACATGCTACATGCCGGCTGGAACATATGCCACAGTCTGACTGGATTACATGCTACAATCCGTCTAGAACACATGCTACAGTCTAGATATAATACTTGCTAAAGACCGACTGGAATACATGCTACCGACTGGCTGGAACACTTGCTACATACCATAGGAAACACAAGCTACAGTTTGAATGGAACACATGTTACAGACCGTCTAGAGACTTGCTACAGTCCGGCTAAAATATTTGCTAAAGACTGACTGGAACACACACTACAGTCCGGATGGAGACTTGCTACAGAGCGTCTGGAATATTTGCTAAAGACCGGCTGGAACACATCCTACAGTCTGAATGGAACACATGCTGGAGTCTGGCTGGAACACTACAGACCGACTGGAATACATGCTACATTTTGATTGGAACACATGCTACAGTCCAGCAAGAGCACTTGCTACAGACAGGGTGGAACACATGCTACAAATTAGCTGAAATACATGATACAAGCTGGCTGAAATACATGCTATAAACATGGGCCATTCCTCCAAATACGTGAGAAATTTTAATTTTGTTGGAAACCGACCCATGCATACTTAACACAACATCTGTTGATTATCATTTAAAACATAATCCGATCCAAAAACATTTTCCATATTACGAAAATCGAACTTTGATATAAACCGGTCTATTTATTACAATCGAGAGAACTTATCTAATGACTTTATACTTACCCAGCGACAGAGAAGTAGGTAAAGTCGAGAGTTTTGATGACCGAGTAGGATGAAGCAAGCAGCCTTTGTTTTGTCATCCAAGTACTCTGTGTTGAATCGGTCCCGTCGAAGAGAAACCAGGCCTTACGGCCGGAATCATCGTATACTTCTATTTTTACCTTAAATTGAGCACAATCTTGTTGATCTATTTATTTATTGTACAGGCAGCCGAGAAAAGAGGCTTGTGAAGAGACAGTTCATATAGTATTTCAAGCTATTTCCCTTATATGACGGTGTGCAAACCCAAATGCATCTTCCGCTAGCCAAGAGTTTCCTTCCGAGCTACTCCACATTGTATCCCTTGGCGCACCGAGCACATATAACCAAACGCTACTGTCAAGTGATTGATTTGGTGCAAGGGAACTTCTAGACACTCACTCAGACGACTCTGCTAAAAGTAAAGGTGATTATGAATAATAAAGGTTGGTGAAGAGTTGTCGAAAAAGGAGAGAACGGTCGAATTTTTCGGACATGTTCGGGGTATTCAACCAACTCAATCAGAGTATTGTAAGTGTTCTCGAAGGAAACCAAATCTCCGTGCGCCATTAGTACTTTACAAAGTTAAACAAATTGTCACAACTTGCCTATGCCATTCAACATAGGTTATCAGCCCTTTCAAGTCGAACCTTGCTCACTTCATCCGCCAATGGACATAGCTGTAATTCTGGTTATGTGCGCTCGATCCGCTCAAAGTTATATTGTAGAAAGAAGCTCTGAATGGCTAGCGAAGATACCAAATAGATGAAAAACCAAACGTGACAATTTAACAGGTAATGAAAGTCATAAAACAACTTCAGTCAGACATGACATGATTAAACAGACCCTGTTTGTATGAACAAACTAAACACAAATGGGTGTGGATATCTTTAATAATCCGTTGATCTTTGTGTGTATAAATACTTGTTTGATATTCGTTCATTATAGATAGACATTACAGAAAAATAACCCTATACTCGGCCCTAACGGCTTGGATTGGTTTAATCTGATTGCACCGAGATACATACAAAGCTATCGCGAAATCGGTATTTGTTATTTTAGCACTTCTATAATTGATAGTGTTATACTTAACTGGTATGACTGACCATACAGTCTATCAAAATATTGACCTACCAATTGAACGTCTCGTCCATTCCAGTTGTCCAATATGGCACTGTTTCGGTAAGGACTTGAGTTGGCTATTTGGTTTGCCCCAGAAACGTACATGTTGATATTGCCTCCGTAAACAAAATCCGTATAGACGGTACGGTTATTTCCTTTCACAGCCTTAAATGCCATCGCCCATTTGCAAACTGGATCTGTGGGAGGAATTATCATTATTATCTCTAAGTGAATTAATCTTTGGTAAGTTGCCCTATGGCTAAGGGCAGCTTGTTTGAAGAGCAGCAATGTTTTCTTTTTTAAGCAGTGGCGAAAAATTAACTTTACAACATTATGGAAACGCTTCCCATCTTGGTTGTGCTACTGTCAATTTTTGTTGGAGAAAACTGCCGTCATATAAATGAAATGTCCTTAGCACCGCATAAAACAGCAATCAATCAATCAGTCCTTCGTAAGTTTATTATATGATGGACTGTTATATAGGCCTGTAATATTGCTTTTGCCTGTAATAATATCTATATATTAATAAATATTCACCAATCACTAAGTATAAAGTCATTTCAGAATAAGTATGTGTCAGATTTTTTAGGAGATATATTTTATCGTGACATTTATAATTGATATTTAGTGCACACTGATCAATTGTAAAAATGACCAAACTGCAGGGCATCAATAGCCTATCACACAAAAACAAACTGACAATTTTGACTCTGCGACGGAAATGAAATTCATCCACACAGCCAGTACCCAACTGATCGAGACTTTATTGTTTATGTTGGTTTTCCTTATTTGGCCATCTTTGTGTCACGTGTATTCAAATATGCATACCGAATACACTGGACTACAACAATAAACCGGATGGATCAGGTTAGGTTCGATGTGGTCTCCGTTGTGGAACCTTAACGTGGGCTATATTACGAAGACGTTATGTGGGTTGGTATGCCAGCAACCAGCGGAAGGTCCTGCGTTTTCTGGGTAAATTAACTACCCAGTAATGAAATTTCCTCACACAAGAATGCTGGCGAATGATCTTAAATGCTATTTAATGTTGTTGAGCTGACGTCGGTAAAATAAATAAATAAATATATACACAAGTAAAAAAAAAAAAACAAGCAACCTGCAAATTGTCATAACTTAAAATTGTCGTTATCCCAAAAGATGCATATCTGCTAAAGTAAGATAAAGACGGTATCTGTATTCAAACAGTGACCGTCTTTATAACAATTATATGACAACGTATGTTAAACAGTTTTAAATCTTATTGTATCCACATAGAATTAAATTATTATTATAATAGCATCAATTGTGTTCAGTACAAATAAGAGTATAGTGAACAAATGTGAAGGCCATTGTTCTTAAATGCAAATGAACTCGTATTCACTCTTTAAAAAATATGGCTTTAATTGAAACCTTAAAGGTTCTTCAGTCATGTATCTGGCGGAACGCTTTATGGCTCTGTATTTAACCCTAACAGTACGGTATTTCGTCTTTCTCCCTTTCTGCCAATACAAAATAACCGTTAATGGTTCCATAAAGAACCATCCTCTTTCTAAAGAACCGTTAAAGAACCATTATTTCTAAGAGTGTATAGTGTACTTAATTTTAATTGCCTACCTTTTTTCTTGCCGTAGTTGCATTGACACGAACACTCGGGGGGTGAGAGTAGCTCTCCATCCACAGGAAGCTTGTAGAAATTCTCACCAAACTCGGTGTACTGATTAGTTCCATGAGTGTCAATAAAGAAGATCAAATTGGAAAGAAATGTCACAAATAACCAGCCCCACACACCGCTCATAATGGTATATAATCGTACGAGATCGGATCTGGTTTGTCTACGGAAGCTTAAACCTACCAATATGTGTCGGTTAAAAGTATGTTAAACAACCAAAGCTTAAAAATGCCGCGTGTAATTTAAAAGTATTTGGCTGTTACAGATATGAACATTTAGCAACGACACAAACACATCCACACGTCACATCATCATCGTCAAAAACAAAAACATTCCTGCAATGGTCGGGATTCACTGTATGAATGTGTTACTTAGTTGAATGTTTGGCCATCTGGTGAGAATCCCAGACATTTGCACTTGCGGCATAGGCTCGTGTGATAATTGGTCCGACGACTAAAGGTTCCGCGGCATTTGCCTTAGCGACATTCACACCTGCGATAATTTCTCCGGCGCTACTATAGCCACAAGACGTAGCTATGATATTTTTAATAATTCTGATATCTGTTATGCGGGTCAATACGACATTTTCACGATTTTTCGAAAATAGTCCATTTTTTGTCACAAAAACTTCGATAAAAGATTGCAGTTTTGTAAAACAATGGTCGTTTCTTGTTCATCTAAAGTTTGTCGAATCCAAATTTTACTTGGAACCTTGAGTTGTCGGTGATTGGTTACAATTCGGCCAGGAGAGTGCTGCCAATCAATGTGGCAATCGGCAAGGGTATGGTGAGTGTCGTCGAGTTGTGAAACTCTGTATGCCAATTATGCTTTACTTTCGGAAGTTTTCGGCAAACGAAAGTTTGGCAAGCCTGCAGTTATAACGTTAACGTCACGGCTTATGTGAAACTTATTGTGATCAGTGATCATGGAGTAAAATGGTATATGGAAATAACATAGACTTTTTAAGATGTGTATTCGAAGAATATAGCTTTGAATACTCGTGAAACTATGAAAGACGGTTCGTGTCTTCCAAAGTTCTAAGAAGGTTGAGCATGGCCAACATCAGAGATTTTTTTATAAACAAGTAAAAAAGTTGGGATTTAGTAAGTGTGAAGCCCAGATTAAATAATGAAACAATAAACCTATAAATAACAAATAGGGTCAAATTTGTACAATATTGGTACAACTAAAGTTTTATTTGAAAGATGAAAAGTTTTTGTTTCACAGAAATAAATAAGTCGTCGGTATTAATGGGAATCATTCCCCTGCATGCGACTCGATAGTGTTTATAATCAGACGGCTAGTACATGCACTGTCTCCAGATATTGGTGCCTCCACTTAACTGATGTCACACACTTTAACGTATATCAGAAATCTATCTCCTATGCCAGGCGACGCTGAAATGATAAGACGTAAACCAGAATGACAAGATTTCTTTGATGGAATAATGCTTTATTCACGGATGACAAATCCTTTGTTAAATGGACGCGACTTAATTGCAAGCGTTACCAGGCTAAAATTAAAATCTATGATTGGTCAAATTCGACCGAACAACTGAAAAAACACGTTCGATTGTTAGCGACGAAACAAAGGGAATGATTGAACCATTTGAATCCGTGCAAAAATTCGCTTCCGATATATATTTTTCAACTATTGAAACGACTAGAGAATTTTCGAATGTTAATTTGTCAACCATTCCTGATTACAGGAAGCGGAAAAGATGCACTAATCATAAACTTCTCACAAAATAAAGTACAATAGACAATTTGACAATTGCAAACGACACCAATGCAACACTGGTCACATTAGTTAGCCAAACATATGCTGGAATATTCAAGGACTCAAAATGAAAACAATCATTTTAGTTATTACACTACTTTTGTATTATGAAGTAAAAAGCTTTCATACGTTTTATTCCAGCATGTTGTCATTTAGGTTCATTCAAGAATTTCTTATTCCATTGTTTATCTGGTAAAGACCATTTAATTCAATTCGATCTCACACATTGAGTATTACTCTGCTTCGCATGTTTAAAAGCGTGTTTAAAATCATTGCAATATTCTATATAATGTATAGTCTATATAAACAACATATCGTAGAAATTGTAGCAGTAGGCCTATGTCTATATAAACAATGCATGTATATATCGTAGAAAGTGTAGCAGTATGTCTATATTAACAACGCATGTATATATCATAGAAATTGTGGCAGTATGTCTATATAAACAATGCATGTATATATCGTAGAAATTGTAGCAGTATGTCTATATTAACAACGCATGTATATATCATAGAAATTGTAGCAGTGTGTCTATATAAACAAAGGATATACACATTGTAGAACTTGTAGCAGTGTGTCTATATAAACAACGTATATACACATCGTAGAACTTGTAGCAGTGTGTCTATATAAACAACGTATATACACATCGTGGAACTTGTAGCAATGTGTCTATATAAACAACGCCTATACATACCGGTGAAATTGCTGCATGTTGTAAGGTCTTTTCCGTAAAGGAAGTAAGGTGTATTTTGCAAATCCTCCCATGGACAAGGATCAGCTGCTTCGTTGGGCTCGATTACACTTATATAAGCACATTCATCACAACCACTCTGTGCATAAGTTATGAAAAATGTGTGCATCGATCCCTTTCTGGAACAAACAAGTGTATAAAATAGTAATTAAGTAACTTAAAGCCATTTTAAACAATTGTTTTATATTATGAATACATATATGTATCAGGAGGGTCTACAAACGTTTTAAAGAATTAATTCTATTTGTATTCCAAAATGACTAGCCTAGCACCAAGTTTTATAGTCTCCTTATACAGAAATATCAAAATCTTGTGTCTAAAATTTCTACTCCTCTCACAAAAAAACATTATTGCTTACAAGAGAAACAAAAATCTAAAGGACATACTGATTAAGGTAAAACTTTCATCTGTATCCAAAAGGGTTTAACACTAACAGATATATTCATTAGTTAAGCTCTTTATTTCTGAAATACCAGTTTGTAGGCCGATTTACTCTTAACCCATGCCCAATATTTTACCAGTGTGTAGGCTGATTTACTCCTAACTCATGCCCAATATTTTATCAGTGTGTAGGCTGATTTACTCCTAACCCAAACCCAATATTTTACCAGTGTGAAGGTTGATTTACTCCTAACCCATGCCCAATATTTTACCAGTGTTTAGGCTGATTTACTCCTAACCCATGCCCAATATTTTACCAGTGTGTAGACTGATTTATCCTAACCCATACCCAATATTTTACCAGTGTGTAGGCCGATTTACTCCTAACACTTGCTCAATATTTTACCAGTTTGTAGGCTGATTTACTCCTAACCCATACCCAATATTTTACCAGTTTTTAGGCTTATTTACTCCTAACCCATGCCCAATATTTTATCAGTTTGTATGCTGATTTACTCCTAACCCATGCCCAATATTTTACCAGTGTGTAGGCTGATTTACTCCTAACCCATGCCCAATATTTTACCAGTTTGTAGGTCGATTTACTCCTAACCCATGCCCGAAATTTTACCAGTGTATAGACTGATTTACTCCTAACGCATGCCCAATATTTGACCAGTGTTTAGGCTGATTTACTCCTAACCCATTCTCAATATTAGACCAGTTTTAGGTTCATTTACTCCTAACCCATGCCAATATTTTACCAGTTTGTAGGCTGATTTACTCCTAACCCATTCCCAATATTTTACCAGTTTGTAGGATGATTTACTCCTAACCGGTACCCAATATTTTACCAGTGTGTAGGCTGATTTACTCCCAACCCATGCCCAATATTTTATGTAAGCTGATTTACTCCTAACTGGCTACATACTTAACAATACTTTATATACTATGTCAATGGTCAATATTTACCCTCGAGATATATGTAGGCTACCCACAACAATTCGAGGTTATGATCTACTCAGAAACTTGTCTCTGGGAGTTATCCATAGAATTCATCGATTTTAATTAATCTGCTGTACCAGGTTTGTTTTTGTTTTTTTAATATACTAGTATATCCTCGTCTTTGTTAAATTATAAGGCCGATCAATTCGGTGTTTCTTTTGAGCTATTAAGTGAGTTCCGGTGTTTCTCCACAGAGATGGACATTGGGGTGGAATTACAATCTGCAACTCGATAATGAATAACTGGGCATTTAACAAGAGGGGTCTGATGAGAATATGTGCACTTGTAGAAAAAAATGGCTTTAATGGAACCGTTCAAGGTTCTTCGGTTATGGCTCTGGAGGAACCCTTTATGGTTCTACATGGAACCCTCACATCAACTGGTCCTTTTATTTCTCTTTTTCTTATTATTACAAATAATTGTTTTTGTGGTAATGGTTCTATATATAGCCGTTATCTTTCCCCAAGAATCCTCAAAGAACTATTATTTCTGAGAGTGTATGGAAAATGTTATATGACAATAGCAATTGGTAAGACGCCCTCTATCCGCCAAGGGTTGTCACGCAGAGAATCTAGGAACAGATTACTTTAATCATGACTTTGTGTTTTTAATCCCCCACCCCTTCCCCTTTCAAGCTAACTAGACGTTTTACCCATCGATGCTGAAACATGCATCTCTTATATCCTCGTATGGACTAACAAGCAGTCGGCTCGGTGTAAACCAGTCATCTGCCGTTGTCCCTTTGCCGTCAAATACAAGTCTCACAGCTCGAACCAGTTTGTCGTATATGTCAATTCGTATCTGGGAAGTAAAAATGCAAACATCGAAAGTTAAAACCGAAGACAACACCATTTTATAATAATTTGTTTCATAGCCATACATTTATAAGATGTTGCTTGTCAACACAACATTGTTACTTAATGATGAGACGAATTTTAACGTAAACTAGAATATAATGTATTTAGAACGTATATTTTGGAGGAAGAAACATAAGCCACAATTGAGATTTTGTCCCCGACGAAAGCTATTGGCCTAGGAACATTATCGAACAAATCATGAAAAAAAGTTACATTTGTTTTTAATTTCTGTGTGATATAATACTTAATGTTTTTTTTTTCGCTTAGATTACTTCTTGGCTTAGTAGGTGTTACGCACAAATATTCTTAATAATAAATCCTAAAATTTCATAAAATCGAATTTTATGAACAAGAAATGCTTCCCTGAACTGTGTAAGTGTTCTCTTTTGAAATATCCTTCTGATAAGAAAATTTATCGTCGTGGATTTCATTGCCAAAGTTGTATTAAATGATATAAAAGATATACTAAATGGAATTATTTATAGGGGTTGTTTATTTGTACGGACAAATCCTCTATTCTAACTCTGCCTTACATAAAACAAGGGGAAAACAAAACTCGATTGTATTGTTAATGTTTGAACATTAGCTAGATATAGGAGGAATTCGTCCAAGTATATTCTTATTTCTTTCGATCACATTATAATTTTATTTTCGTGGAAGATTATTTGGCGGGAAAAATTCAAAGCTGATAAATTTATTCTAAGAGTTTTTATGAAGGGCATTTCTTTACGTCATGTTAAAAGATCATAATTATTTTCCAAGGGAGAGAACTATGTCCCATTAAGTCTCACGGACCTTCTAAACACAAATGCCAGTGGCCGAAATAGTTTAATCATACTACAACATGGAGTTTAGGGGGAGATTTGTAAACTGCCTAGACGCTTTGAATCTATTCCAAGTGTGATCTTAATTACATCATTGGGTGTTTTTTCTAGAGTTTCCTTTTTTCTTCTTCTATGAACACACTTCATGTAGTTTTTTGTTGTTTTTCTTTTTTTTTTTGTGGGGGTGGGGGGGGGGGGGGGGCGATATGTAAATTGTATTTACGCTTTTTGATTTTCATATTAATATTT
>JARFOD010135315.1:0-13489 GCA_031763545.1 Mopalia muscosa
AGCCTTATTACAGAGGAAAACCGAGAGGAAACCTTGTAAAAAAAAAACTCCCCCGTGATTGCCAGAGCCACAACATGTGACTCGCTCATATACCTGATGGTCGAAAGGCGGACTGGCGGTAAATCGAAGCATGTTCAGTTCAGGAAGCGCACTTGCTACGACTGAGCCACGGCCGCGGGCCAACAGTACATGGAAGTAGTATTAGCAGGCAGACATGCTAATACTAACCACTTAAACCATGGCCAAAAAAAAGTGATATTATTACTTATTGTCTGTATCACAAATTTTGTGACGAAAGAGGAGCCTGTTCAAAGTTCAAATTACCCTCCCTATTGTTATACCCATTGTAATTAAACAATTAGAACAAACAGAGCAATTTTAGTAGTGTATATAAAAAACACATTGGAATTATTTGATTATTAAGCGAAAATGGCAGGTATTAATTTCCAATAAGTGCTCAATACCTGGTGATGGAGCTCGGTAACTAGTTTCCGCATCAGGTAGTTGAGTCTTTTTAAAAGAGGGTGGCTGCCAGGGTCCTTGTTTGTCCTTGCCGACTTCTTGTCTTGGTCTTCAAAATAACATTGAACAAATAAAAAAATAACACTTGATTTTTATGGATAAAAATACATATATAACAAAATAATTAACAAGACTTAGCTGTGAAGTACAGGTATTGAATACAGAAATGGTTCTTACGATTTTGCGTCTCTCGGAGAAGATCCTTTTCGACCAAAAATAATATCTTCTTTGGAGAGTTTTTCTCCTTGTTTTGGGTTGTTCTTTGAAGTAATATCTTGTAATCTAGGACTCCTTGTTGGCCCCACTGTCAATGTCATGTCATTCTCATCCTCATCAGAGTCCTCATAGTTTTCTTTAGACGGGTAGCGCCCAAAGATGTCACCCCCAGCCCCTGGGCGCATCGTGTCTCCTAGACCTGGTTTCCACTCATTATTACGTTGATTTTTCAAATAAGAAGGTGGAGTGCGATGTTTAGCTGATTTTGGCCTGTCATCTCGCCTCTTAGGTTTTATAAACTGAGATAGGAAATCTGTAATCAGCAACATAGACAGGTTAAATTGGTTTGTAAGTGTGCAAGTATGGTACTATAATACATGGTACATTTTCCACCATTTTCCATTTTTGGTCATACATCCTAAACATCAAAACAATGATTTTTGTTTTAAAATACAACTTAATATTTCTGATGGAATAAAGACAACATTTCTTTAACACTCTGTCCAATAGCATGTAGCTTTCAGGATAATTAAAGAACAGATAGAGTTGAAGTGTTTGTTTCAATGGTATATTTACTACATATAATATGCATGCTCCCGATGACAATGATCTTCAGTCTCAGTCAGATTTGTTTGTGTGATTGGGGTTTAACATCATATATCTTTTACATGATAATTGATTGTCCACTTCATACTGGTCCTTGCCTAATTATGGTGGAAAACCTAGAGGAAACCTTGGAAAAACCACCCCCGCAATTGCCTGAGCCACACAATGTGACTTATTCCTGTATACCTGATGGTTCACAGATGGACTCCATGTCTCCATCCATTGAATGTCAATGGTACATTGAAGTAGGATTAGTGAGCCCACTCAATACCACTGAAGCACCTCTGCAGGCCCTCCGAGTCAGAAGAACTAATCATAACATTCTGTGCAGTATAAATATATCAGTATGTGAAACTGACATCAGAAAGGGTAAAAGGAATATAATACAAAACACTAGTACAAACCATCTTCTCCACTAGCTTCACTGTCCTCTTCTGGGGATGTTATATCCGTAGTAAGTCCCCTGCTTCTACGGTCACTTAACTTCCTCTGTAATTCAGATTGAAATGAATCTTTTTTCTTCTTTCTATAGGAGCCAGATGACTCCATATCCATACCATCACCATACATAGTGACAGGCTGTTCAGCTTTTAATAATAATCATACGTCTGTAAACACCAAAATACAACATACGAGAATGACAATCTGACAATGGTAGGTCAAACAACTTAGCTGCTTACAGCTACATGTTATTTAGAACTACTTGAGACAGGGATTCTCATTCATATTTTAAGAGAGCTAAAATAAAACACCTTATCCCACCCACTTACAGGTCCCACCATTGTATTGATAAAATATGTACATACCCTGTAAGTCCATAAGTTGGGACACTCTAAGTTTTGGGACAGGCCAAAGAAATAACAGTTAAGACCCCCTGTGGTAAAGCCTATTTCACTGTCCTAACTGCTAGAAGTTATAGGGTAATTCCCATTTGTTCTACAGCTATGAAACATAGGCCATAAACCTCCGAAATTGAAATATACATGCAGCTGCTACTAGTGCTGAAACGGTTAATCGGGTACACGTGAACGGTAACAAACTTCATTGCTAACCGATTAACCGAAAATTTGACACACTCCCTTAACTATGCCGGCCGTGTGCAAAGTAAACTAGGTGCAGAGAAATCTGCCCCTGTGTTTAATTGCTGTCATTTTAAAAACAAATGGTGAAATGAAGCTTAAAGGCCGTCGGCATGGCTGAAAAAACTTTACGTTACAAAATCTTTCTTTTAAACAGGTGATATGCTTTTTTTATGGCAGATTTGTCTGAATTATTATTCACAACCGAGGAATTATAATCTGCTAGACAAAATGGTTTCGTTCAACCTTAATCAGGATGCGCATACAGCTGGCTGAGGGACACACAATGGTTTAGGGTTAGTCCATGTGAGAATGAATGTCTGGAGCGAATGAGCCATCAGTCAGGGAGACAGTTCACAGACAGATTTACCGTGTATTCTATATGGGTACGTTTTATAGACATGAGAGCAAACTACGACTCTCAAATCAAACACATTGAAACAATAGCAATAAATAAGCCTCGCCAGTCCAGTATATACGTTGAAATCATAAAGTTCTGTCTCTCGAAAATAAATACGGCAGTAATTTCTTACTGATTTTTTTTTTCTTTGAAATAGCGTTGTTCATAATCTTCCGGGAATAAACGCAAAAACTGGGCTTGGAGTATACTTCGTTTGAATTTTAAAGATCAGCAAAGCGAAATCATGTCAAATTACACAATGAAAGTACAGCCAGGACTAATAAACAGTAGTTATTTTTTACTGAATAAAAGTGTTCTGTAATATTTGTACACAAATGCTAGACTATATGACTGTACATGTATACGACAAAGTGTCGTATACATAACGAGTACTCGAATAGTATTCGAAAATATTACAAAACGGGTACTCGGTTACAAAAAACCAGTACCCGTTTCAGCACTAGCTGCTACAGAGGCTCTGCGGTGGCCTCAGGGTCACCCTAGGGCATATATTTTACAGGCCGTAAATGTTGGCATGGAATTATAATGCAGCTATCACATTTTTCATTTCTAGGTTACCCATTCAAAATTCAAAATATGTCATGTGGCCGCCCTAACACATGTGACTGCTGCAGTATGTGACCGTGGGAATACTGCAGGGGCCCTATAATTACTATTGGCCAGAAATATTTTAGACTGCAGACCTGCTCAAATTTCATCCCTTGATTTTGTTAATGTAGCCTAGCTACTTTGGATGGGCACTGTATTTACACATTTTTGCTCATGTGGTCAAAACATTTTCAAAACACTGTAATTATCAGCTTTTTAAAAAATTATATATACATGTAATATACCTCACTACTTTTTATTATTTAAAATATAGATGAAGATAAAGCCATTACCAGCTATCAGTTAAGCAAGTGCTAAATTGTGACGGTACCGGGATCTAGGCCTAGGCAAGCTCAGTATTGACTACGCTAGCCTCACGAGCAGGGAGGCTGTGTATTACCCATAGCTAAGGCTAGGCCTACAGTTTCAGTAAGCTTATAGATCTAACAAGCAGACGAGTTTAAGCTTGTTTAATTATTCCCATTTAATGAGTACACTTACTTAATACTATTAAATTAAAAAATCTGCAGCTATCAAGTGTTATCAAAACATCATAGTACATATTCTATACCTTTAAAATATCTGACGGATTCCAGAAAATATATAAAATAGCTTACTTGATACGAGAAATGTCATGTTTTTGTCGTTACCCAGCAATGGCTTCGGTTATTTCAAAAAGCAAGAAATGAACAGGGTCCGGAATTGATTTGTATTCTAAATATGCAATTAATCAGACGTTTTGTAAAATGATTTCGCTGTCTACGTTTTATAAGCAGTCTCAGTTAATATTTTGACATAATAATAAAAACAAAGTACAATATAATTATACAAATTATACATTTGATCAACAGCATGCCACTCCATTTATTTTTAGATAGACCCAAATAAAGTGTTTTGATTGGTGAATAAGAAACTATTACATTTCTGATTGCTGTTTGGCAGGTTGTTTGAAAAAGAAGGGGGGAAGACTTAAACCCGACAAACTTGCTTGCTTTTGAATTTGGAATAATTACGAAAATCATATTTCTTGATGCTGTATGATAAATAACTCGCCAGAGCTGATATTCTAAGCAAGACAGTTTTCAACTTGGTTTTCAAAATGTTAAGTCCATAAGTTAAGATCTCTCAATGAGTCAATCTAGCCCTAAATGACGTCTTACCTTCCCCATTTTCTTTTGTTCATGTTATATATCAGTTATCAACTGAACACCTGACATATTACAGAGCTAAAATAAAGTGGTTGAAGGCAAGACATCATTTAGGGCTGCTGCAGATCCAGGTATGCGTCAATGCTGGATTTCCTCTTCCTAGACCTAAATGTATAATCATGTTACACCACTAGACCTAGTAGTCCGAGTGGCCCTGACGTTTTGTTTTTGATAATGCCTGACGGCGTAAGTTTTTGCCCATCAGAAAATAACTAAAAAACTATCGTCTGAGGCCCTCGGATTACACAACTACATGTGTAACATGAACTTAAGGGGACGTTTTTTGCCAGCTCGACGCAAAATCAACAGCCTTTATACAACAAACTAAATATCATTTGTCCACCTTCCCTGGTCACAAATACAACCACTTTTCTGGTTAAGTCTGTGTGTCCACATCACGGGTTGAGACCGTCTGTTGACGTCTCGAGTTGAATCTGTCTGTCTACATCTCGAGTTCAATCTGTCTGTCTATGTCTCTTGTTGAGTCTGTCTGTCTACAACTCGAGTTTAGTCTGTCAACCTCTCTGGTTGAGCCTGTCCACTTTTCGGGTTAAGTCTGTCTGTTGACCTTAAGTTGAGTCTGTCTGTTGACCTCTCACTCAGGTAAAGTCTGTCTGTCAACCTTCGGAGTTGAGTGTCTGTCCACTTTTCGGGTTAAACCTGTCTGTCAACCTCACGGGTTGAGTCTATATGTCGATCTTTCTGGTTGAGCCTGTATGTCGACCTCTCAGGTTGAGTCTGTATGTCGACCTCTCAGGTTGAGTCTATCTGTCGATGTCTCGAGTTGAGTGTGTCTCTCTACGTCTCGAGTTGAATCTGCCTGTCTATGTCTCAGGTTGAGTATGTATGTTGACCACTCTGGTTGAGTCTGTATGTCGGCATCTCCTGTTGAGTCTGTATGTCTACGTCTCGTGTTGAGTCTGTATGTCTATGTCTCGTGTTGAGTATGTCTGGCTATGTCTCCTGTTGAGTCTGTATGTCTACGTCTCGTGTTGAATCTGTATGTCTACGTCTCTTGTTGAGTCTGTATGTCTACATCTCCTGTTGAGTCTGTATGTCTACGTCTCCTGTTGAGTCTGTCTGTCTATGTCTCTTGTTGTCTGTATGTCTACATCTCGTGTTGAGTCTGTGTGTCTATGTCTCATAATGAGTATGTCTACGTCTCGTGTTGAGTCTGTCTGTCTACGTCTCGTGTTGAGTCTGTCTGTCTACGTCTTGTGTTGAGTCTGTCTGTCTACGTCTCGTGTTGAGTCTGTCTGTCTATGTCTCTTGTTGAGTCTGTATGTCTACGTCTCGTGTTGAGTCTGTCTACGTCTCGTGTTGAGCCTGTATGTCTACGTCTCGTGTTGACTCTGTATGTCTACGTCTCTTGTTGAGTCTGTCTGTCTACGTCTCATGTTGAGTCTGTCTGTCTACGTCTCATGTTGAGTCTGTCTGTCTACGTCTCCTGTTGAGTCTGTCTGTCTACGTCTCTTGTTGAGTCTGTATGTCTACGTCTTGTGTTGTGTCTGTCTGTCTACGTCTTGTGTTGAGTCTGTATGTCTACATCTCGTGTTGAGTCTGTATGTCTACGTCTCGTTTTGAGTCTGTATGTCTACGTCTCGTGTTGAGTCTATCTGTCTACGTCTCGTGTTGAGTCTGTATGTCTGTCTCATGTGGTGTCTGTATTGAGTCCTGTTGTTGTCGTTCTGTATTCGTCCCATCCTGTCTGTGTTTGTTGCCAGTGGTGTCGATGGTGGTTTCCTTCACCCATTGTTATATAAGTCAAATACTCTTGAGTACGACGTTAAACCCCAATGAAACAAACAAACAAACATCTTGAGTTGAGTCTGTCTGTCGACTACACGGGTTGAGTCTGTCCACCTCATGAGTTGAGTCTGTATGTCGACCAAACAAAGACAAGACAAAAACAGGGCCATCACTGGCCCAATACATTATGACATCACGATTAGATCTGCTTTAGCTCAGAGAGCACCAGAGCCACAGGAAGCTCCTATACAAATCAAAGGAGCAAATGCCATGTATATCTTCTTCAAACATACAGTTGGTATTGGTATAGAAAATTGTAAGTGAAATAACCTTAAGTACTGTGTAGTTAATAAAGCCTAAACCCATGGCATCAGGCAAGTTTAATATGTCTACTGCTTTTCAGTGGGCTCGAAGCTTTAAGTCAATAACTTTCTTGCATATTCAATTTGTTGTGAAGAACTTGTAAGCAAAGACAAATATTTGTCTGCTGGAGAAAAACCTTAAACTGTACCAATGTGAAAAGTGAAGTCCATTAATTGTACTAAAACAACTCCTTACAAATTCATACCTTTTATTCTTTCATCTTACAAAGAAACATGAGATCTAAGAACATTTATGAAGTTATCATCAAGTTAAACAAATTATGTCTCTAGACTAACTATTATTACTCTACATAAATCTGATAAAACATACTCAAGAACAGTATGTACATGTAAGTACCATATTTAACATCTCTAATAAATTAAGTCAGTATCACAAGTAGTTTGTTTGGAGAGATAGCATATTTGGCAGCAACGTTTTCAATTTAACAGTCCAGTTATGTTTGTGTCCAAATATAAAATGCTTAACAGATAAGACCATTTATAAAGTTTTTCATGACTTGTGGTGCGGCCGAATCAAAGCCCACAACATCCAGCATTCCAGGGTCATTCGGGTCAGCAATAGTGAAGTTTGTTGATGTCATTCCACAAACAATAAGTTTTGCATCCCAAATACCTGAGTCTTGACGATACTTACGAAGAGCTTCAGCGGGGTGAATTTTACCACACCACGTTTCACAGTCCGTGTAAACAATAAACACATCGTACATTTTCCTTTCTTGTTTTGCCCAGACCATTGGCAGGGCACAATCTGTGGCCCCCATGGTAATATTTTCTACAGTGTGTAAGACTTGGTTTAATGTTTGATGAGGTGTGAGTTTAATGGGTGTTAGGCGATGACTAAAGGCCACTACGTCACACTGCTCTTCTGTTCGTACTGTCGTCATCATCATAGCAGCTGCTGCAACATTAGCGTTGATAGGAGAACCTTTTACAGGGCTTTCCATCGAGCCACTGACATCAACAGCTAAACAAAAACGTTTTAAGGTAGGCTCTATATGCTTGAAAGACATGTAAAAAGCAGACTCGAGTGCCGCTTCAACCTTGTCATTAGGTTTCCACTCCAGTTTTCCTTTCTCACCTTTCCCTTTGCCATAGGTCCTCATTCCTACAAGAACATTGAATGGATGGATTCTTGCATTCTTTAAGGCAGTTTCGTCTTTCAATTTGTTGACGACCAGAGCCTCTGCTTCATTCCCCTCATTAATCAGCTGTATTGCGGACATTTTGCCGAGATTTCTTATCAATGCTGTCAGTGGCATTTCTTTCAGCAATGCATCCCATATTGGAACCGAGTTCAGTAACTGCGTAGGAATGTGTTCCCTTACTAAACGATGTGCTTGGATGAGTGCAATAACTTCTGTTTCATCTGAAGCTGACCTCGCAGTTTCAACAGCAGTTAGGAACCTAACGACTTTAGCCACAAATTCTGTCTCTTCATTCTCTTCTTGCGTGTAATACGTTTTGGCCTCGTCCAAGCCTTTGACAATGTATCGCAGTATGATACCTACTTGATTATTGCAAGGTTTTATATGTGCCAGTCTCAGTACATCAAGATGCTTCCAGTCATTTCTTTGTCTGTATTTAGTAACGTGCATTGCTAATTTGAGTGGTTTAGTGCTGAACTGGTTGTACCACTGGCAAACAGCACGCCTATGAGCTCTACCCCATCCTGTTCCTATGCTTAAAAGTTCACAATATTCAATAAACTGAAACAGGTGAGTGGGGATTCGACAGATGTCATTCAGGGCCTCATACGCAGCCTTTTGAGTTTCAGGGTGTTTGGATCTAGCACACAATGCCAAAGAAAACAAGATCGGACTTTGTTTAGCTGCTCTACCATCTAAACTGAATGTTTTTACTTCATTGACCACTTCAACGCCTCGTTTGTCCGCTATAAGTTGTTCGATACACATAGCATTCTGTTTTGTTAATTGTTGCTCAGACACGTAGTATGTTCCACCCTCTGAGCCAAGACATAGGAAACGTCTCAATCTGTCCATGGGTGTAACCGTCCAGCCATAGCCCCCAGCGTTGTTAACCTTTTGATCGGCCGATGTACGCTTCCCCTGGGGTACTTCTGATTTATCACTGACCGAGGTACCCACCATACCATACAAGATACGACCTAATGTATCCATCGTTGAATGTGTTCTTTCAATATTATCAAATGTATTACAGCTCCGTTTTCACAACTAAATTGCGCCGGGGCAGTATAGCATGTGCTATATAATGATTGATGGTAGCTGGTTCTACGCCGGGCCTACAGTACTATTCATTGACAAGTCGCTCCTGTTAAGTTAAAGTTTGTTCAGTAATTCACAGCAAAATGGAAATGTTATAAGCACTCATAAACGTTATTTCACGAAAGCATTTTAAATACTGAAATCGTTTGGCTACGTTTTCTGTACGATTATCACTGACTATAATGCAATTAATTGCAATGCCTATTTCACAAATCCTCGAAATGTCACATGTCTGAACCACGGCTTTCTTCGCGAGGCTCTCCGTCACTCGGATACTTTCGTGTATTCCCTAAGTTATAAAAGTCTCTTTCACGAACAAACGGTGCGAGGAGAGTAAAAATACTAGCGCGGAGTGTGGACACGCCTTCTATTTCACAACACCAGAGCACTTTGTGCAATTTAGAAATCATATAGCCATTTAAATAACATAAAAATATTAAAAATAACAATGCAAATATAAAATTTATTTTAATTTTTGTTGGGCATGTGATGTAGAAATTGGAATTCAATCAGCTGTTAATTTCTGGGTAACAGTTCTTATTTTGTGAAAAAACGCAACGTTTCGATACCTTTAGGCCGATGTTAATTTGTATCGTTGATGGCAATTTCCCACGACCACCTGTCATTAAAGCGTAAGACTGCGTTGACAATACCTGGATCTACGGCCACCAAGGTTAAAATTAAGTGTTTGGCAAAAGTTTGAAAAAAAATAAGCAATAAGGGGGGAAATTACCGACTTTAAAAAAACTGTTTCATATAAATGATCAAATAATCTAAAATAAATGTCATTAGATAGATGTATGCATGAGGATATAGCTGTCCTATTATGAAAACAGAGACCCGTTGGAATAAAAAGAATTTACAAAACAATACAATGCAGGCAATTTATTGTTGTTTACAAAAAAATTCATTTTACAATCTGAATGTAACTTCATCTCTTTAGTTAACAAAAAAAAAAAAAAAAAAAAATTAGCATGTTTGAGTCGGAATAATTGCTCGTATTACACTTCAGTCAGTTATTATATTATTCAGTATCAATAATTAAAAAGAACCCCAACAGCATGAATGTAAAGTGTTAAGGATATTGCTCGTTTCATTTTAATATATAGCATTGTTATGTATTTGCATTTAATTTCATACAAACATTCATGCAAAGTTACATACAATGACCCATTTCAATGATAAATCGACATATTGGGTATTTGTATTGAATTGAAAAAATGCATTGAAGGAGACCGGTTTTTACGGGGCAAAAGAGCAGATAAGAAGGGAAATAACTCTAGTAACAGATGACACGCCAACATGGCACAAGAAGTTAATATTTCGTCGCTCTACGCAGATTTACATCGGTTTGGACAAAGCCAGGAACATGAAAGGGCTCTCAAGGCGGCCAATAAAAGTATGATTTTATGTTAAATTCAACCGACTCAGTCGGTGCCCTAATACAGGTTTTTTTAATGATGAATTTCTGAAGTGGAAATATATACGCAACAACAACAACACCATACATTGCCATCATTTTGACGAAAAAAACGTGTAAAGGTTGTGGAAACAATCATATAATGTATGTTTTCATATTCACATTTGACATGTGACCTTTCTTGCTCATTTCCGATATTTTGTGTTCGAGATAACCCTTTTCCAGTCTTCTAGTAGTGATAACAAATATAAACAAATGAACAGCTGTTTTGAAAGCCAGACAACATTTACAAATGACACATTTCGCTTTATAATTCTTGCATTTCTTACCTAAGGATATACACCAAATGTCCATTTATAGTTATCAAAATTGGATTTTGAATGTTGCACCTTCTCTTATTTTTGAACACCTTATAGTGGCAATTTGAATAAATCGCACAGAGGAGCTACTTGTGCCTTTGTGGTTAAACAGACGCTAGTCCAATTCAGACGACGTTTCTGTGTTGATAGGAGATATTCACCCCATGTTTGACTTCCTGTCTTTTCTTAAAATCTCCAACTAGAACCAGATTTTGGTCCTTTTGCTTCACATGTTAAGTAACTGGGTTATCCAATTTTCACAGTTTCCCTATCTCCTGCATGTTAAAGTTTTTTCAAACAGGGTGTCCAAATGATGCAATTGTTCAATTCAGTGTGAGGGTCTACGTCCATGGCTGAGTGGTTAGCGAATTTGCTTTCTTAGCCTACTTCGATGTATTCTTCAAAGGATCAGGTGTATCTGTTAACCCTCAGGTGTATAAGTGAGTCACAAGATGTTGCTCTGGCAATCTCAAGGGTGGTTTTTACAAGTTTCTCCTGTTCTTCCAGGAACAGTTTGAAGTGGGCAATTCGTCATCATATAAGTAAAATACCCTTGAGGATGAACTGTTACCCAAATCAAACAAACAAATCTATTCAGTGTGTCCAAACGACAGGTAGACATCCCTCTGACTAAAGCAGGGGGTTAGCCAGAAATCAGAAGTAGGGTGTCCAAAATGGTCATTTTTCTTCACTTTTCATATAACTGGGTGTCCAATTTTACAGTTTTCCTATCTCCTCCATGTTAAAGTTTCTTAAAACAGGGTGTCCAAATGAGGCAAGTGTTCACTTTAGGGTGTCCATTTAGATGGGTGGACGGGTGTCTGTCTAAGCCCTTGGACTGAAGTCACTGTAAAAAAGAGCTTATAGCTAAGTTCTAGGTAATCTTTAATTAGTCAACACTTTTTAAAACATCCTCTACCAATACATCCTCTTGTTAAAACATCTGCTTACATGGAAGTAAGCAAATTATCCATTACAACTTCCTGCATTATTTTGCCACCATCAATACAGTGACAGTAGACTACTATAAGAACTATTCTAAACTTAAATGTGAACCAAGGATGTTGTTATTTTATAACGTTTCTTGTTTAGTTGTTGTTTTCAATAATCAATGTAAAATCCTTTTTGCCAAGGATTAAAGATGTTTTGACACTGAAACCTGTTCATATTTATGTCTTACGAATTTTACACCAGCCGCAAATTGTTAGTTCCTTCTAACTAAAATAGCCCCGTGAGGGAGCAGGTGGGCCATTGCCCTGCAGAATACTCCCTCGGCTTCCCCGGTCGATCATAAGAGGCGAGAAAAGAGGTGGCTTTCTGTTGCCCTGGTGTTCGCATAGCTAAAGGGTAACGGGAAGCAGATTTGTTTATGATGTTCTGTATTTTGTGTCCGTCATCATATAAGTGAAATATCCTTGAGTACGACGTTAAACACCAATCAAACAAACAAAAAATCTAACTAAAATATGCTTCCCTACAAAAATGTATGGGCCCGCAGCTGTGGCTCAGTGGTAGCAGTCCTGAACTGAAAATGCTTCGATTTACTATTCACGGGTACGAGTCTGCCTTTTGACCATCAGGTATATGAGCAAGTCACATGTTGCTCTGGCAGTCGCGGGGGTGGTTTTTACGAGGTTTCCTCTCGGTTTTTCAACGTAATAAGACTGTGTACAGTGTGAAGTGGACACTCCGTCGTCATATAAGTCAAATACTCTTGAGTACGACGTTAAACACCAATCAAACAAACAAACAAACAAAAATGTTTAAATTGCAAGGCATTTTGGCAAGTATTATAACTCCAATAGCTTGCTGACAAATATTTATATAAAAAAAGGGTCCAATGACGTGCATGTATATTAAAATCCAATACATATAAACAATCACCTCTGTTGTAATAACAGGCCTGAAGAGAATGTAATTTTTTTCTTTTCATGAGTCTACATAGTCCAAGTGATTCTGATCAAAGCTTGACGAGAAATGACAGTAAGACACTAAGATTTATTTTCTGACAGTTGTAGAACACGGTTTTATATAATTGATTGCTTGGCTATCAGCTTTAATCCATGTACATATAACATATAATGACCTTTTTTGCCAATGAAACAGACACTAAGGTACATTGTGGCAAAAGGAGGTTTTGATCTGATAACATTTTCCTTGTTTTTTAAGTTTCTTGCACTCGTGTTAAACAGGTTACTATCCTGTTAACAAGTCTTAACAAGATAACTTCTATATCTCCCTCATTGCTCATCATATATTATTTTTAATTTCAGTTTTACAAGAGTCTGCTGAAGAACATCTAGCTTTCCAATGTAAAATAGTTTGTCTTATCCAGCTCGGGAGATTTGATGATGCTCTTACTGCAATCCACAAACAATCTGGTCTTTCAAAGTAAGAAGTTCATAATTTTCATATTACCAACACTGTCTGTGTGTAGTGTTTAGAGTGTCAGAATACTGTGCCTAGATTGATGTACTGTCTGACTTCAAGTCCTCTGTCGACGCTCCGGTATATGAGCGAGTCACACATTGTGGCTTCGGCAATCAGAGGGGTGGTTTTACAAGTAGGTTTATTCCTGGGTTTCTACCGTAATGAGGGCCCCATGAGGGAGCGGGTGAACCATGGCCCTGCAGAATACTCCCTCAGCTTCCTCGGTCGATCGTAAGAGGCGAGAAAAGAGGTTGCTTTCTGTTGC
>JARFOD010135326.1:0-13488 GCA_031763545.1 Mopalia muscosa
AACAATAATATTATATTATCAACAATAATATAAGCATCTACAATAAAAATATAGATTAAGACATGTTTAGTAACTTGTCTCTAGGAGTTTATCTAGAATATTTTAATTAATCGACATCCCTGTGTCAGAGCGATTAATTTTTATAAAATTTTGTAGCCATTTTTTGTTGCATTAAATTTCGTTGTAAGCATCTTTTTGGTTCACCCTACACAGCCGACTGCTTGGAATTCAGTTTTCGCGTTAACTAATTTTTTAAAGAAAACACCTACCTATTGGCACACATCATTTGATAGAATGGAACTGCCACTTAAACAAACATACAAACTAAAAAACACTTACATTCTTTTTTTTCCGTTCAATAATATCAATAGTCTTAATATGTATAAATTCTCTTAAAAAATATAAGTAAAGCGCTAATATAAAAATCCGTTTATAATATAGAAAGGAGTTTAACCGGAGATATTTTGTCCGAAATATATCTCATACTACCAGAGCTTTCCTCCGCTATAAGAATAATATGCTTCACGACTTGGCCCATATAGCAGGAGTCTTGGCGAGGCGTTTGCTTAGCGGCAACTCTGGTAATTAGAACAAAAGACATTCCAGCTACGTATTCGATCATATATTGATTTTGTGACAGTCTTGAGGAAATCTGTTTCCGATCTTCGCCAATTATGGTAATTAACATATGTGACAAAAAAATAAATATTTGTGAAAAATAATGTTATATATGTAAAATTAATTATTTATTTTACATATGTTGAAAAGAGTTTCGCTTATGTGAAAAAGAATTAAACACATGTAAAAAAGAATTCGACATATGTAAAATAAACCCTCATCCAACATATGTGGAAATATTTTTCACTTATGTAAAATAAAAAGGTAATTGGATTTTTTTTGTAGATATCTGAAAAAAATCATTGTATACCTAAATCACAGACTTCTTTTTCAAAGCCTGTATTTAGCGGCAAATGCTTATTTTTTTGTTATAAGCGGAACTCTTTGCATATGTCTTAAATACAAGTTAATTTACATAATTGAAATTCTTTTCCACATATGTGAAATAGTTAGGTTATGGTGTTTTATTCAACATATGCGAAAAAAAATTCACATGCGTTGAAAAGAATTCTACATATGTTAAAAATTAATCTACATAACTAAAATAAAGTTTTATTTTACATATGTGAAATTGTTTTTCACATTAGTGAAAATCCTTTTAACATAAGTAAAAAAAGATTTAAAGGCTGCAACAATCAATTGCTGTGGAGAGAAATCATTTGGTTTTTTGATAAGTGGAACTCTTTTGTACATATCCCAAATATCCCAGATTATACTATGTTATTAAAACTGAGACTGGGAACCATTTTGTAACTTCAGTGCTTCAAGGCTGGTTTGTATGGGCCTCAGTATGTGTGGATACTTAATGGGTACTACACACCTGGCTGGTGGGATAATCCCGCGACACACGTCACCTGTACAAGAAGGGAAATGCTGGAGACCATTGATGGCTATCTTACAGTGGTCTGGGCTATGATGAACCAGAATGATCATCAACAAACTATATCAGGATTGGTGAGTACCGACCACCGTATTTCTAGAACTACCACACGTCAGGAGGTTGTGATTTAATGGATAGCGTATCTGCCTACGAATCCTTCTTTGATGTACCTCTCATTGTTTCAAGTCTTTCCTGTCGACTTCGGGTATAGAAGTAAGTGTCACGGCTCCAGGGATGGTCTTTGCGAGGTTTCTTTCCGGTTTTCCGCAGTATTTTAAGCATGGGACAATGTGAAAAGCACAACCGGTCGGTCATAAAAGCGTAATACTCTTGACTACAACGTTAAACCCTAAACAAACCACAATACAGTTTTGACAGAGATAGAAATTGATTAATCGCTCAAGTTTGTTGAACATTAACCTTTGTGCACCAAATTTAACAAACGCACACATAAAAGCAATTAACTACATCTCGTACTCACAGTACCGTATATAGATTAGGTGTGCCTTTAAATAAAAAAATAAAAACTATTGCACACATTTTGCTACACATCTGAATAAATTTTTGACGTATTTGTTCTTTTTGTTTTTTGTCTGGACTACAGACTCCTCTAGAGTTTCGGACAGTGTTAAACGAACGATTCGAAAGAAACATTTTTGTTCCGGGCCATCAAGTTCCCGCCGCCAATGCGTACGATGCCGTGTGGACAGTAGCTGTTGCTTTACACAATGCCCTGAACAAAACACCAGAACTCAACTTAACAGCTTACAACTACGAAAAGAATACCAGTGATGTATTGTTTCAAGGAATACAAGATTTACAGTTCGTTGGAGTATCGGTAAGGGTTATGTCGTATTTTTGGGATTCATGTTGATATACAATATGTTAAAACTAAACTAAATGTGTTTGGCAAATGCTAGATATTTCAGGGAAAATTGACTTCCACATCCCTGGTTGCATATAAAATCATTACGCTTAAAGTCTAATGGCTTTTAGCGAATATCAATACATACCAAGTGTTCCTTCTAGTTAAAATCAACACGTTTCTTGTTTTTTTGTTTAAATTTTAACGTTAACATTCCAAATGTATGCAAGTGAGAAGATTGCAACACTTTAACAATGTTTTGCATCTTTAAAGAGATGGCTGATTTAAAGAGTTGTGTGTGGGTGTGTGTGTGGGGGGGGGGGGAGGGGGGGGTTAATATAAATCATTTTGTAGCCATCAAGCACAATCTAGCTTTTTAAGGCAGACTGGGAACTTTGGGATGAACCCGCACCATTACTGTCTTAACCAGGAAGTAACGCAGGTTCTCTTCCTTTACAGTAAGCCAAAGGTGCATATGTAGGTGAAAAATTGAAAAATTTTATTCATTTAAAACTGATTTTACTTGTTAGTATCTTTCAAATTTGTTTGTTTGTTTAAATTTGGATGACTGGAATCTTTAAAAAGGGAATTGGATTGATGTACAGTTGAATGACATCAAAGCATAGTCCCGGTGTATTTATACAGTTGTAATTTGTCTTTCTACGACTGCACAATTTACGCTGAAATAACGGGTATCACTACAAGTAGACGTTCAAAATGGCAGTAGGTATATGACCAAGCGGGCTGTAGGTAAGGCGCATAGAATATTGGAAGTTAAAAGGACAATTTGTGTTAAAAGCGTGCGTGATTGTTCGTGGTAAAAAATTTTAAAGGCAAAGTTCACTGTTTGTTTGTTATACTATACCGCAGTCATTTGAAATGTTTGATCGAAAAAGAGTCCCCAGATGTCCTTGTCTTGTTTATGTCAGGCGAATTGACCATACTCAGTTATTGCCTATACCTTTCTGATGTATAAATAATTTACCGTCTTTTGTGATTGGTCAATGGTAATGTTCACACCCTTTTGCCAAATCACTACATCTGTGCTAATCGGCCGAGGTTGGCCGAGACTATAACTCTCATGAATTGAGTGGGAAAGCCAAATATGTGTAAAAAGCATGAATAAATGAGTGGTTTTAACCATGAATTACTTTAGCATGCTCAGCAATTATATATGTCATTGTTGGATATTAGTAACAAAGTACCTTGTAAGATTTCCCATACATACTGACGTCTGTTTGTGCCTAAGACTGCATGAATATACCATGGAATTAAATCTGTTCAGTTGTCAGTAACATTCCATGTAAACCTTATTTTTCAGGGCCCTGTGTCGTACAGAAAGACGGGTGATCGTTCAGGCACGTTACTAGTAGAACAGTTCCGCAGTAAGTAGCACTTTTAAGATATATCTTTAATTTCAAGTGATATAAGGAAATTGACTGTACGTCTTAAGTAACCTGCGTTAACACGTCACATCTCCTTTTGGAAACACGGTTCTGGGCCCGTAGCCCTGGCTCAAGGGTTCACATGTCTGTCTACTGATTCTCATTCTATGTACCGCTGACTGGTTCGTGCATCTCGTTAGACCTCCAGTAGGCCCTATATGGGGAAATCCCACAGGGTGACTCCGGTATTCGCGGGAGTGGGTTTTAAGAGGTTTTTGCTTAAGTAAGACATAGTGAGAAGTGGACTTTTTCGTATATCATATATTGCCATTAAGTTTGACAATCGATCAAGCAATTAATCAATCAATCAGTCAATCGGTCAATATGTCAGGTCTTATTGAGTTCTATAACAAATTCGTAGGATAACTATCAGACCAATCATTCCATACTCTTTTTCATTCCAGTCCATTGTAAAGTTTCTTATTGATGATGTCCCCACCTTCTTTCCCATATAATAACTGATAATAGTTCTGTTAGAACTCCCACCTCGCTGTCTTCACTATATAAATACAGATGATTTCGAAAACAAACCACATCAAATTGTATGGCTGTGTCATCACTCCGAAATAAGTTAAATTCTCTTGAGCACAGCGCTAAACATCAGTCCATTAAAACCATTGTGAACTGGTAAATAAAGTATAAAGTGTAAAAGTTCGCAGAAACGCGTGACATTTTATGTGAAGTATTTGGGATCTCATTAACCAGTCTCATTCATCATTATTTTGATTATATCATTTTGACAGTTTTATATCTAGATCAATAAGATGCTTATTTAGGGTCCCTGTTCCTGCTTTATGTGGAGAGAAAAGTCACCGTCTTCACTGGGTTAGAATTCAGGACTCATTCTGCCGTGAGCCTCGGTTGCTCAGTCGGCCAAGTGTTTGGCGTGTAATCCAAAGGTCCAGCATTTAAACCCGATGAAACAAGCACAAATTTATTTCCTGATTAATTCAATATTTTTATATATTTAAACATATCCCAATAAGGTATTTTACGGATATACAACTTCTGGTTTATTGACGAGCGACGTTTCGGAGCAGACTCCAACACCGTTTTCAAGCTAATACAAACCAGAGCACAAAGATTGATTGGGTTGAGAGGAATCAGAGTATGGTGACCTCTATTGACGAATACATGCTGTTTTTCACCAAATATACATTAGTGCACCACAGTCATGACTGGTATGATTTGATAAATATGCATATTGAGCTCGCAGTTTAATATACATATTGAGCTTGTAGTTTAATATACATATTGAGCTTGCAGTTTAATATACATATTGAGCTTGTAGTTTAATATACATATTGAGCTTGCAGTTTAATATACATATTGAGCTTGCAGTTTATAATACATATTGAGCTTGCAGTTTAATATACATATTGAGCTTGCAGTTTAATATACATATTGTGCATGAAAACCGAATTGAACAGATACATGGGCTTCTACATGCCCTCTGCTTATGACGATCTAATTTAATCTGTTTCTCCTTAACCCAGATCTCCCTCCCCTTATCTATCGTTACCCGGCCTATCCTTTGTTACCAGAACTATCTGCAGATAGTTTTTACAAAAGTATCTATCTACACACCTGTATTATTACCATGCCTTTGGTTTATGTTTATTGTTGTTTCAAAGTATATTCTACCTGTATTAAAATAAGCATGTATTTGTTACACTGCAAGCTCAATGTGGTGCACTGATGTCTATTTGGTCAAAAACAGCATTTATTCCTCAAAAAGTTACCACACTCTGTGCACCGTTTATTCTTCTCAACCCAATCAATCTTTGTTTTCACACCTGTAGTGTTCTTGCTTGTAAATATAGATATCATCCATGTATTATAGTCATTGGCTTGGAAATGGGACTAAAATCTGCTCCGAAACGTCCTTCGACAGTAAACCAGAAGCTGTATATCTATAAAATACCTTGTTATGTTAGTAACACAGCTTTTAAATCCCTCTCAAAAAGTTATATGTAAACATATTTATGACGATATTTTCTGAATTTGATATCTAACAAAAAGTGTAAACAACACTGTATCATAATTTGTGTTGGTAAATGCGCCTTGTATTTGCAGATAATACAGAGAGAACGATCGCTTTGTACAGTTATCCGGGAAAGGGCCTCGACTGGATAGAAACCGACCAACAGATATGGTGGAGAACAGGTAACCCATTCTAAAACATCTTCATTGTTCTCTCTAGAATGTTCCTTGTTGTCTCAAATATTCCATTTCACACAGCTGTGAAGTAAAAGCCCATTTATAAATATCCTGGCACATGGTAGCCTCTTTGTGATCAGAATTATATCTTGTGGTTAGCTGGAGGGGTTATGTACTGTTTGTTTGTTTTCTTTTGGTTGGTAGTATGTTTAGTGCTTGTTCTTATATACATTAAATGTTTTTTGTTTGTTCTTGACCGTTTCGTACATGTTGTTGGTTCCGAGCAGTTGTGTGTTTCTTGTTTGTTCTTGACAGCCATGAACTTGTAATAGGTTATTGGTAGTGAGTGTTTCTTGTTTGTACTTGGCCGTCATGAACTTGCAATACGTTATTGGTAGTGAATGTTTCTTGTTTGTTCTTGGTCGTCATGGACTTGCAATAGGTTATTGGTAGTGAGTGTTTCTTGTTTGTTCTTGGCCGTCATGGACTTGTAATAGGTTATTGGTAGTGAGTGTTTCTTGTTTGTTCTTGGCCGTCATGGACTTGCAATACGTTATTGGTAGTGAGTGTTTCTTGTTTGTTCTTGGTCGTCATGGACTTGCAATAGGTTATTGGTAGTGAGTGTTTCTTGTTTGTTCTTGGTCGTCATGGACATGCAATACGTTATTGGTAGTGAGTGTTTCTTGTTTGTTCTTGGCCGTCATGGACTTGCAATAGGTTATTGGTAGTGTTTGTTTCTTGTTTGTTCTTCGCAGTCATGAATTTTCAATACTTTATTGGTAGTTTTTATTTCTTGTTTATTTTTGGCCGTCATGAACTTGCAATACGTTATTGGAAGTGTTTGTTTTTTGTTTGTTCTTGGCAGTCATGAACTTACACAATATGTTATTGGTAGTGCTTGTTTCTTGTTTGTTCTTGGCAATCATGAAGTTGCAATACGTTATTGTTATTGGTAGTGAGTGTTTCTTGTTTGTTCTTGGCCGTCATGAACTTGCAATACAATATTGGTGGTGAGTGTTTCTTGTTTGTTCTTGGGCATCATGAACTTGTAATATGTTATGGTAGTGTTTGTTTCTTGTTTGTTCTTGGAAGTCATGAACTTGCAATACCTTATTGGTAGTGAGTGTTTCTTGTTTGTTCTTGTGCGTCATGAACTTGTAATAAATATGTTATGGTAGTGTTTGTGTCTTGTTTGTTCTTGGCCGTCATGTTCTTGCAATGCATTATTGGCAGTGTAAGTTTCTTGTTTGTTCTTGGCCGTCTACCAGAAGAGATAGTCTCAAGCATACCTAAATGATACCCCAAGAGAGAGGATAACGCTTTATCTACCAGAAGATAAAGTCTCAGGCTGATCAGAAGATATAGTCTCACGCTGATCGAAAACGATATGTTAAGAGAGACGATAACGATGTATCTATCAGAAGAGATAGTTGCATGCTGAACTAATTGATCAGTTAAGAGAGATGATTACGATTTATCTACCAGAAGAGATAATTTCATGGAAACTTAAACGATCAGTTAAGGGAGACGATAACGCTTTAGCTACCAGAAGATATAGTCTGTGCTGATCGAAACGACCCGTTAAGAGAGACAATATTGCTTTATCTACCAGAAGATATAGTCCCACGCTGATCGAAACGATCCGTTAGGGGAAACAATATTGCTTGATCTACCAGAAGATATAGTCGCTGATCGAAACGATATGTCAAAAGAAACGATAAAGATTTATTTATTAGAAGAGATAGTTGCATCCAGAGCTAATTGATATGTTAAAAGAGACGATTACGATTTATCCACCAGAAGGGATGCGTGCATGCCACCTAAATGATACGTTAGCGGGGACGATGGCGCTTTATCTACCAGAAGAGATAGTCTCACGCTGATCACAATGATACGTTAAGTGTGACGATGACGCTTTATCTACCAGAAGACATAGTTTCATGCAAACCTAAATGATCCGCAAGTGTGTCCAGATTATGATAAAATCTCTCCAGACAAAGTTGACTTTGAATAAGCGCACTTTTTGCTTAAACCTGAAGAGAGAATCTCACGCATCCATAAATTATCCGTTAAGAAAGACGATAACGCTTTATCTACCAGAAGAGAGTCTCACGCGGATCGAAATGATACATTAAGTGTGACGATAACGCTTTAACTACCAGACGTGATAGTTGCATGCAGAGCTAATTGATTTGTTAAGAGAGACAATAAAGCTTTATCTTCCAGAATAGATAGTATCGCACATACATTAATAATCCGCTATAAAGATAATAACGCTTTATCTACCAGAAGAGATAGTCTCACTCTCATCGAAATGATCCACCAAGAGAGACGATTGCGCTTATCTACCAGAGGAGATAGTGTCACGCTGATCGAAATGATCCGTCAAGAGAGACGATTATGCTACTAGAAGATTATCAACTAGAAGATATGTGTGTATGTAGACCTAAATGAACCGTTAAGAGGACGATAACGTTTATCTAACAGAAGATATAATCTCACTCATACGTAAATGCTCCGTGATGATAACGCTTTATCTACCGGACAAGACAGTCCCACGCTGATCGAAATTATCCTTTTAGAGAGACGATAACGGTGTATCTACCAGAAGAGATAGTTTCATGCAGAACCAAATGATCAGTTGAGAGAGGTGATAACGTTTTTTCTACCAGAAGAGATAGTTTCATGCAGAACTAAATGATCCGTTGAGGGAGACGATAAAGCTTTATCTACCAGAAGATATAGTGTGTGCTGATCGAAACGACCCATTAAGAGAGACAATATTGCTTGATTTACCAGAAGATGTCGTCGCTGATCGAAACGATATGTCAAAAGAAACTATAAAGATGTATCTATCAGAAGAGATAGTTGCATGCAAACCTTAATGATCCTTAAGTGTGTCCAGATTATGATGAAATCTCTCCAGACAAAGTTGACTTTGAATAAACGCACTTTTTGCTTAAACCTGAAGAGAGAATCTCACAAATCCATAAATTATCCGTTAAGAGAGACGATAACGCTATATCTACCAGAAGAGTCTCGCGCTGATCGAAATGATATGTTAAGTGTGACGATAACGCTTTATCGACCAGAAGAGTCTCACACTGATCGAAATGATATGTTAAGTGTGACCATAACGCTTTATCTACCAGAAGAGTCTCACACTGATCGAAATGATATGTTAAGTGTGACGATAACGCTTTATCTACCAGAAGAGAGTCTCACATTGATCAAAATGCTATGTTAAGTGTGACGATAACGCTTTATCTACCAGAAGAGAGTCTCACACTGATCGAAATGATATGTTAAGTGTGACGATAACGCTTTATCTACCAGAAGAAAGTCTCACACTGATCGAAATGATAATGTTAAGTGTGACGATAAGCTTTATCTACCAGAAGAGAGTCTCACGCTGATCGAAATGATATGTTAAGTGTGACGATAACGCTTTATCTACCAGGAGAGAGTCTCACACTGATCGAAACGATCCGTTAAGAGAGACGATAACGTTTATCTAACAGAAGATATAATCTCACGCATACATAAAAGCTCCGTTACAAGATATGATAACGCTTTATCTACCGGACGAGACAGTCACACGCTGATCGAAATGATCCTTTGAGAGAGACGATAACGTTTTATCTACCAGAAGAGATAGTTTCATGCAGAACTAAATGATCCGTTGAGAGAGGTGATAACGCTTTATCTACCAGAAGAGATAGTTTCATGCAGAACTAAATGATCCGTTGAGAGAGGTGATAACGCTTTATCTCTACCAGAAGAGATGGTCTAACAAACGAGTTTAGTATGATTGATAAAAAGTGCAACATGCAGTTATCGTACTCAGTTTGAAGTATTGATGAAAAGAATTGTCAGATAATGATATTTTTTAACATGGACGGACAGGGAGCTGCTATGCCAGTGACTCATCATTTTACGTGTCAACTTGACCGCATAACATCTATTTATGTCAGGTTTATATGCAGTACACATCGCAGTAAGGGATATGCAAAAAATAATCCCTTTCTTAAAGAATCTTCATTAATTTACCTTAATTCTTTAATTATTCTTTAACTACCTTAATTATTGATAATTTGTTATCGACTTTTTACATAGATCAAAATGCTTGTCATTGATTGCGTCCTAAGACAGCTTCAATATTAGAAGAAAAATAACCACATGACCTAATCAAATTTATACATGAAGAAACAAATGTACAGAACATGTACCTTTGAGTGATTTGTTGCTGGTAACAGAATTCTTTAAATTCCGACTTATAAGATATTGTTGATTCTGACCGTCTTATTTATAGAACGATTAAATTATGATGTATGTTATTTATGTCGACAAAAAATTGATATGTGTTAAGATTTCTTTCAGATGGATCGCCTCCTCTCGATGCCGATAATACTCGAATCGTGGAGGAAATTATTCACGTCTCTTACGTACTATTTTACATCTACTCTACATTGGCTGGGATTGGAGTCGTCTTGGCTGTAGGCCTTTTGGTTTTCAACATTTATTTTAGACGCCGAAGGTAAACATTTAAACTCGTGTGGCTTTATTATCCCAATCATTATGATGGGTGAATGAAGCTGGTTGTGTGTGTGTGTTGTGAGGGTTATGGTTATAGTTTAAGTCAGAATGGATTTCTATCAGCCCAGGGAAATTAAAGAACACCCTATCCGTGAAATGCCTAATTAACTTCAATCAATGAGACCACGTCCGTTAAATGACCATAAATCAATATCAGGTCAACTCTGTGAAATCGCCTTGAACCATTGTGATAATATATGTGAAATGTCTTTCAATTATTCATATCTTATATGGGAATTGATCTCTAATAATTGAGAGTGCAAAATATACTTCAACCAATAAGATAATATCTTGTGAGATGGCTTTGACAGGATGAGATTATACATTGAAATGGCCTCGAATCAATGAGATTATATTTACGAAATGGCCTTGACACAATTTGATCATTTCTACATAAAGATCTTGAAAGAATGAGATAGTTTCGAGAATTCATTTTGAATGAATGAGACCATCTCTGTGATATGCCCTCAAGATCAGAAATTAATTAATTAATTGTGTATTAATTATTTTATTCCAACGATAGTTTATCTTGAAACTTTAAGGGTCATGGCAAAATAGAGAGATTCTGTACGTTATTTTCAGTTGTTTTTTAACCTAACGATCAGCTTGTTGTAGACGCAATCATTTAGATGTGTTCATGGTTTTCATTGTCTCTCTGTGGTTTCAGAGTTATAAAGATGTCGAGTCCATACCTGAACAACCTAATTATTGGCGGGTGTATAGGGGCCTATGTTTCTGTCATCTTGAGTGGCATGGATACACTGTTGCTAGGAAACGCAGGTTTCGTAAAGATATGTCAGGTAAAGGATTATGATTTAACGAAGTCAAGAGACCAACTGCCGCGAAAATATGCCTTTAGAAAACGAATCAAACAAGAATCGACCAAGCTTTACATGAAGCTATTCACATTAGATAAATGTAATATATATATCAAAGTATCAACCTATATATCCATTGGTCAGGAAAAAAATGAGAGAAAGTGGATTTTTTTTATTGATCTTACTGTACCCCTTGGGCTCACAATGAACAAAACAGTTATTATTCGATTTATTTAGTGTAAAACATTCAAATTTTATGATATTGAAAAATACTGTTTTGAAAATTCAATTACAACTAGTTAAATTTGAGCCTTTAATTGGGTTATTCAGTGAGCATATTATAAAGTAATTGACTTTGTTTTGGAGATTAATCAGATTGTCACAACACACTAGGCTCCTTGTTTTAATTTGTGCGCCACGTTAAGAAGTGTAGTTCCAAATGATGACAATAGTAGCATATGTGTTTCATCTTATTATTGACCTAATCCAAAGAGATTTTTAAATAGGCTTGTCCACCATATGTTGATAATCAAGTGTAAACTTAAGGGTATACTCTAACCTCCCTATAGAGTGTTTTTACATTTCGCCTTTTTACTTCTAAACTACTGCGAATTTTGCAACACATATATATATAATCTGAATCGTCTTTTTCTGCAGAACAATAATAAGTAAATTATTTTTTCCTAAATTTACAGAAAAAGATATTTTACATAAAAAGTAAATTTTTACTACCTCTTTTTCAAATTGCTACTTCTTGTACACTATTTACGTCAATTGTTCAATTTTACATCAACGTATAATACATCATGTGAACCAAAAATCGGCCATTCAGTTTTTTTCCTGTTTGTCTTAGTTTTCTTGCAAAATTGGGTTAAAGGTCAAAAATCCCCAAAATGAGTCAAAACAGTGAAATTATAACTTCTTATAAATTTATCTAAGAAAAGAAAAAAGATATTAAAAATCTGAATGAAAAAATAGCTGAGGAATAGGAATTTTCCCAAGTAGGATACACTGAAAAATAAAAGCAGAGAAAACGGGTAAAATGTATTTCTGATCTATTTTACGACAATTTTACCTCTTTCATGCTAAATTCTTTGAAGTAATTCAATCTAGTTTTTCACAATTTGTTTATAATATCGAATTGAGTCATTCTGTGTATGTTTGGCAAATAAGTATACATAGATATTGTGAAATATACCCGTTTTTCTATCAAATTGACGATAGCTGACCGTGTCAAATGCTAGTTGAATTCAATTCAAGCTGTGATCAATCTCTGAACAGGCTAACACCAATCAATCACATGCGGCGTCAGTGAATAAAAGCTCAATATACTATACCCAGGTATTGTCAAAACACCCCTGTTGTAAATAATGTAAATAAGTTTTATCATCAAAGTTAATGGTCTTCAAATTCAAATTTTTTTATCAGGTGTGCTCTGGAATAAAGATCACTATCTCAACTTTTGTAATATGCAGGGCTGTCTGTTTTATTCGGGTAAATAAATACAAGAAGGACCAACATAAACATCTATCCACTTTCTTCCACATTTAAGCTAATTTGATTAAACCTATCATCGTATTACCTCAGGGATAAAGGCTATAGTCTGCTTGGCCACATACCAGGACCGCCTTTTGTAGTGATATTCAGTGGATTGCTGTCCAGTTTGTGGTCATCATCTAGCAGCTACAGATCAATGTCAATAGTGTTACAGTCACTAACAAATTTAATTAATCTTTATGCAAAAATTTGTCCCATTTTATTTTCACCACAACATAACATATTTAAGCCGCTGCATATTTCTGTAACTGTAGGAAAGAAGTTAAAGGTGCTGGTTTATCCCAGAGCTGTAGGAAAGAAGTTAAAGGTGCTGGTTTATCCCAGAGCTGTAGGAAAGAAGTTAACGGTGCTGGTTTATCCCAGAGCTGTAGGAAAGAAATTAAAGGTGCTGGTTTATCCCAGAGCTGTAGGAAAGAAGTTAGCGGTGCTGGTCTATCCCAGAGCTGTAGGAAAGAAGTTAAAGGTGCTGGTTTATCCCAGAGCTGTAGGAAAGAAGTTAAAGGTGCTGGTCTATCCCAGAGCTGTAGGAAAGAAGTTAAAGGTGCTGGT
>JARFOD010135348.1:0-13484 GCA_031763545.1 Mopalia muscosa
TAATACAGCAAATAACAGTGTGATAGTGTGAAGTGGACAAATCAGTCGTCATGTAAGTGAATATCCTTAAGTACGATGTTAAACCCCAATCAAACAAACAAACAAAACCATCAACTTCTATATTTATATGGAGCAATGTTTCAGAGAAGATACACACGTACTAGGCTGCACCTTTCTCAAGCTACAGCTTCTAAAACAAGTTACAATAGAGAATACTATATTATAGGTAATATGTAAACCGATATAACAACTATATACAGTAAAATCAATATGAATTCTTATTTTATAATATAATAATTTAATAAAAGAAAGGCAAAAACATACATTGGCATTCTTATGAAATACATAGAACCAATGAGCAAGAAAATAAGGAATGTGTGTACTGAGAGTCGTCTCACATTAAAATCTCTCTTATAAATGTGTATCACAATCTCTTAGATCATTTGGGGAAAAGTACTATTCTTTATCTAGCTCTTGAAATCATTAACTATGCCTTTTCTAGCTCTTCAAGCTAGGGCTTAGGCAGAGGGGTGTCCGCTCATCCAAAGGGACACCCTGAAGTGAACAATTGCTTCATTTGGACAACTTTAACATGCAGGAGATAAGGAAACCCAGTTAAAAAATGAAAAAGAATCACCATTTTGGGCAAGTCAATGACTATGCCTTATGTAGCTTTCAAGTTATTACATGTGCCTTACCTAGTTCTTGAAGTCATTGACTATGCCTTATCTAGCTTTTCTTGTCATTGACCATGCCTTTATATCTAGCTTTTAAGTCCTTGACATTGCCTTATCTAGCTCTTCAAGTAATTTTTATTACATCATGGACTATGCTTTATGTAACAAGTTGATTTCATGGACTATGCTTTATGTAACACATTTATTTCATGGACTATGCTTTATCTAACATTTATTTCATGGACTATGCTTTATGTAACATGTTGATTTCATGGACTATGCTTTATATAACACATTTATTTCATGGACTATGCTTTATCTAACACGTTTATTTCATGGACTATGCTTTATGTAACATGTTTATTTCATGGACTATGCTTTATCTAACACGTTTATTTCATGGACTATGCTTTATGTAACACGTTTATTTCTTGGACTATGCTTTATCTAACACGTTTATTTCACGGACTAGGCTTTATCTAACACGTTTATTTCATGTACTTGGCTTTATGTAACACGTTTATTTCATGGACTATGCTTTATGTAACACGTTTATTTCATGGACTAGGCTTTATGTAACACATTTATTTCATAGACTAGGCTTAATCTAACATGTTTATTTCATGGACTAAGGTTTATGTAACACGTTTATTTCATGGACTTGGCTTTTTCTAACATGTTTATTTCATGGACTAGGCTTCATCTAACACGTTTATTTCATGGACTAAGCTTTATCTAACGCGTTTAATTCATGGACTAGGCTTTATCTAACATGTTTATTTCATGGACTAGGCTTTATCTAACATGTTTATTTCATGGACTAGGGTTTATCTAACATGTTTATTTCATGGACTAGGGTTTATCAAAAAAAATTCTCATGGACTAGGCTTTATCTAACACATTTATGTCATGGACTAGGCCTTACTTAACATGTTATTTTCATGGATAAGGCCTTACCTAGCATTTTATGACCATGGATTTAACCTTAAATAGATCTATAACATAATTGATTCGGCCATATCAAGAACATTGGGCTGGCGTCTTCAATATCAAAAATAGTCATGGACTAGGTCTGAGAAGACATCTTTATTTTACCCAAGTGAAATGGCCTTGTTGAACTTTGACATAAATTACAAAATATATAAAAACAAATCTACTATTCAATTCTCTAGATTAGGAGTATAGTGTTGGCTGGGTGTACATTTTTGTATCTCTCACATACAAAAAAAACATAGTATGATTTTATGTCTCCATTAAAAGCAGAATTTACAAAGATTCTTTTTAACAGACTTGGGTTTAACAGATATGTAAGTGTGACTCTTATGGATGATGTCCAGCCATTTTTCTCTGACCAGAGTGTAAAAACTTTTAACCAGAGCAATAAAAAAGTCAGACTTGTGTGAAGAATGCCTTTGAAGTTTATTACTTTATATGGTAGAATAAACCTTGTGTCCGCTGACAGTCCTATATACACTAAACTGTCCAGCATGTAGTCACATCTTATAGAGATCAGTCTGGTATATAAGGGGAGAGTTTTACATATTAATGTGTAAGCCTATAGTTTGAATTTAAAAGTTAGATACTTAAGTATGTTCCAAGGACTCAATAATAAAGTGTTAAATTAGTTGATGTATGTCTTACACATACTTTCTATGGTTCTTTGGATCCCACATGTTGATATACTTTACAAAGAATTCATGTTATGAGGTTAAGTTTGATCTTTTCTTATCTCCCCTTCCTGGTTTTGCAGTAGAAGGGTCGACATATATCATATAAGCTTGGATGAATTTGTTCAATGGTCAACAGGTCCATATCTCAGTCATTAGCTTCCACTCAATTTTTATTGCTAGAAGTAGAAGTAAATATCTTAATATTGAATAAAATTTTCTTATATAGAGTAGCCTATGTAGGAAATGTCCAGTTCACGCCTGGAGGTCCTTGCTTTAGATCATTAGCTGATACTTGTGAAGTATCATATAAGTAAACGAATTGTGGTCATACACCCCTGCTAACTGATAAAAATTTCTCGTGCGAGTTTACCAATACATTTTTTTAACTTAAAACCTAAGGGAATGTCAATAGAGCTGGCTGAATTGCCAACCAGGCAACCTAGTTCCGTTCATCACATACATTGTCCAGTGCTGCTTTACAAAGACGTGGATCAAGTTACAAACTGAATGGAGTTTAGAAATTGGGAAGATAGCATGGAGCTATGCATTCAACCTCTCATCTTTTTATGTCTATATTTTGCTGTGTGGTAGAGACAGTCTTTATTCAATTTCTTGTCATTATGAAATTTCCTATGGGAAAAATGAAAGTATATTGAAATCATAGACAAGAGGTTAGAGTGCTCAAGTTCTTCAGAATTATCTTCTTTTATTAAGATAGCAATGATTTCAATTGATATTTAAGTGTGATGTATTTGAACAAGACCATTTCTATATAGACAGTTTGTGTAGTGGGCATATGGTTGACTTTCTTGATTCACTTATAAATTGTAATTGTGATGCAATGGAAGAATATCTTGTTGGTGTCATGGTCGATTCAATGGGACACGCTCTCAGTGTAGATGATTTGATGTAAGCTCTATCAACATAATGTCGCTTCTGTCAAGCTGTAAAGAAATGAAATTGCTACAAAATTACCACAGCATTCAGCTTGTCTGAATCTTGGCAAATTTCTGAAAGCAGCATTGGGGTAGATAATTGTCTTTGTATTACTTCTCTCCGCATGGCGGGGCCCTGTGGGGGAGCCGGTGGGCCATGGCCCTGCAGAATACTCCCTCGGCTTCCTCGGTCGATCATAAGATGTGAGAAAAGAGGTTGCTTTCTGTTGCCCTGGTGTTCTCAGAGCTAAAGGTTAACGGAAAGCAGATTTGTTTTTGATGTTCTGTATTTTTGTCCGTCGTCATATAAGTGAAATAGGCTTGAGTACAACGTTAAACACAAATCAAACAAACCGCATGGCGGTTGGTTGGAGGGAGTTTCAAGTTACCCTGGTGCTCTTAGAGCTAAAAGGGAACAGGAAGCCGATCTGTTTGCTGTGTCTGTCAATGTATTGCGTCCTGTTGTTGTCGTCCTGTATTTGTCCTGTGTTGTCTTTGTTTGTTGCCAGTGGTGTCGAGGATGGTTTCCTTCACCCATTTGGCTGGCACGTCATCATATAAGTGAAATACCCTTGAATACGACGTTAAACTCCAATCAAACAAAAAATCTCTCCGCATGTATCTCCTAACCCATTTCGTTTATCTTTTTGACTATATTTAACAATACTTTGTACACCATTTTAATAGTCATTACCTTTTCTTGAGATGTCTGTAATTACCCATAACACAACTCGAGATTAAGATTTATAAGAAATCTGTCTCTGAGAGTTACCTAGAACATTTATAAGATGATTCATTAATTTTAATTGATGTACATTCCTGTGCCAGTGTGATTACTTTTAAGAAATATACTTATGTAATATGATTTCTGTACTTATGAGCAGTGTGCTTGGTTTAAATAAACTAAACAATTAGAAAGAATGTAGCCAATATCCTCTCTTTGAAGTTTCTGCTGGTTCCGCTCCTGCTCACTGAACTAAGATATGACCAATGTTTGCTGTTGTTTTTGTACATCATGTTTGGATTCTTTGCACAATGTCCTGGTCTTTTATCTAATTCTTTGTTGTGGGAGGCTTTGAGGGTGGTCACACTTATGTATTGGGCAGATATACTAGTACCAGCATTTGAGTAAAATAATCATAGTACACATTAAACTTCAGGGGCCAGTTGCTCGAAGCACTATTAAATTTAATCTTCTATAAGATGACATCACACTATGTTATAGGTCTATCTCCAAGCCAGTGTTAGCAATTAAATCTGGTGTTAGTGGCTCATCGTCTTTCGAGCAACTGGCCCTTGACAATCATATAACTGCCTTTGGATTTTTTTATGTTTAAAACGTAATTTCAAGAAATTGTATTATATTTTTTTTTGTTATATTTCTAAAAAGTCCTCACATTAGCACAGAGATGTCGATTAATTAAAATCAACAATTCATTTCTTGTTTTAGATAAACTCCCAGAGACCCGTTTCTGTTGTATAATCCATATTCTACCAATACAGATAAAGGCCTATGCTGTAATCTTTCATGGAAGAACCTCAAAAATGGTCCTCTAAACTTTTGTGAGATAACCTAATGTTTGCATTTTCCCCTAGTTCGCTGATTTTTTAAATACATAAATGAAAAAATTGCCTAAAAATGAAATCAAAATCAGTGGCAAATGCAAATTTAGATAAAGACTGCAAACAATTTGTGAAAGCTAGAAATTGGTCCTCCTAACTTAAGTTTGCATAACCATGGGAAAACCCCGTTCTGTCCATCCTCCTCCACAGCACAGGCCTGCAGATAGATTTCTGGACAATCATGTAAAATTAGAAGAAATAAAAAAGCAAACACGAAAAATATGTCCCTCTGGATTGAACTTGATCAGCTGATATTATGTACAGACCCTATAGGATGTTACTCTCTGGTTTAAAGATCTCCGGTACAAGAAAACAATGTGTTTTAACAGCTTCATATTTTGTTTATTAAGATGTTGATATGGGACAACATGGTCATCACATGCATAATATATTATTTGATCAGATTTTTATTGAGTTATTAATCTATATGATGGTGGGTTGGTTGAAGAATAAGATAAACATAGAGGTTTCTTTACAAATTATGCCATTATATTATTTGTAAGGGTCACTTGCACAAGTCTTCCTGGGGGGTTGCTGGGACATTTATGTGAGTATCAGGGGCAACCCCTTATCTGCTGGTGACTTAGTGCCTAGCCCAGTTGTGCAAGGGTTCGAATCATGGAAGGGTAAACATGTATGCTCGCAAACTTCTATGAACAACATGTAGAATCTGTTCAACCTAACAAAGTTTTATCCCAAAACATTATTATGTGTTCTTATTTTGTTGTACCTCATTTTTTTAAAAGTGGTGCTTAATTTATAGTTTTCTAATGGATCACATTTAAGTTTAATTATATAATTTTTTTTCACATACAATGTTTTTTTTTTTCACTTTTTTTAGGTTTTAAGAATTCAAAACAGTGATAAAATGTTCAAGCTGTGTGCAGGTGACTGGATTACCTATTCGGGTATTTCTATGTAAAAACAATGATTTCAAACATGACTTCCAAGATAGTTCATAAAGTCCAGGAAAAAATAAGAAAAAATGTCTCCTTTTGTTGTGGAAAAGTGTCAGTTGCTTCCTGTCGTAATGTGATAAGTTAAATTTTTGCTCAAACAAGCTGATGAGTTTTGATTTCTTTTTAATGGCCAATACCATAAAGTTGACAATTCACATTTTAACTATGATGAATTGATATATAGTAGAAGTACCAAATCATGAATCTGTTAAAATATATTTTAATGTGGAGTATCTGTCAATATATATGTATGCTGTTGTGCCCACCCATGTTTTAAACAAATATGTCATACATATAGAAGTGTACCAGTCATAGTGTTAGACATAGACTGTTAAAACTCTAGACTATTACGTTTTGGAGAATTCAACCAGGAAAGGAACATTTCTAATCTTTTCTATTCTTCATGGGTTGGCCTATATCATAAGTCAGATAATCAGTCTGCATTTACCTGTGTTATTTCTGCGTAAAGGAACATGTTTATACATTTCATTTACTGATATGCTCATGTAACACTTATATAATATCTGTTTTCTGGCTATTACCTTTGTCACTTTTATAAGGACACCTTATTACCCCATTGGATAAACAACCAATTATTGAGGTCGTCATACTGCTGCCAATAAATAGCCTAAATGTGCTTCATGTGCTACATTAGATTGACCTGCGACTGGTTGCCTCAAAATACCTGTAAGTCTCAACTTACTGCTGTCCTAATCTAGTGAGCCCCAGAAGCAAGAGACTATTTCAATGCTTGGACTGCATGCCTCAGTGACCAACCATTGATCAACTGCTATATAGAAACCCATAGGCACACATTCCTGTAGGCTTCCACTAATCATTTATAACATGCATGTAAGTCAAAGTATGTTATATATAGGTGTTGATAACCCAGAAGACTTCCATGTTGACAATGTGGTCTAAGTGTAGATTTCTCAAAAGATTACCTGAGGTTTGACTTTCAAAAGGTTGTGCTGGATGGACATTTATATGATTCTAATGATCTAGTCTCTTAAGGATATAACTGTTACCTGTAGTTAGGACAGCACATTCAACAGGTGAGTGTTCTTAGTAACTTGTCTTCTTACTTTGAGTTCAGGTTACATGCATGTTTCATGGTAGTTAGCATACACTGCGGCATGAAAAGTGCCAGTGCAGGTTTATTTAAAAAAGCAATTTATCAAGGTGAGTTTCAATTCTCACAAACTTAATTCACATCTTGGTTTTTCAGTTTTAAAGTTTGATTTAGTGTGTCGTTGAGAATGCGTCTAAATTCTCACAAATTAAAGATTTGTTAAATTCCACCTCTTATCTGTCCATGTTAAAATGCTGAATTCTGTACCCTTATTTCATTAAGGATATAATTACAACCATTATTTACAATCCATAACTGTGAATGTATTAAGAGTCTCAGTTGTCTTGTCTCAATATGAAGCCTGTCAGGATTTCCTTCAGGTGTTTATATCAACTTGGGTCATGCATTAGTATGTAAACTACATGTTTAGCGCTGGATCAACACTAAAGAACAGCATATACTTGAATATGTTCTTAATGTACATATGCTCTTCATATTTGTTACTGCCTGTGTCAATAATTTGTCTTGTATGCAAAGTAACATGTACATACTTCTAATATTGGTTTCTTATTAATACTGTGACGTAATAAGCAAGACTTCCAACTTGTAGAGAGGGCCTTGGTTCAGTGGTAGCGAGTGCACTTCCTAAACCGAACCTGCTTAGATTTAACATTCATGGGTTCGAGTCTGCCTGTCAACCATCAGGTATATGAGCAAGTCACATGTTGTGGCTCCCGCAATCGCGGGGGATGTTTTTACGAGGTTTCCTCCCAGTTTTCCGCCGTAATAAGGCTGTGTACAGTGTGAAGTGGACAATTCATCATCATATAAGTGAAATAACCTTGAGTATGACGTTAAACACCAATCAAAAAAACAAAACAAATCCAACTTGTAGATTTGTGAATATGCGATGTTTCAGTACAGATAATATCATACTAGCACTGTTTTCAAGTCAATTCAGTTTATCATCACAGCTTCTAAATGACACTTAAACAAGTTATTTATATTGTGCACAAAAGTGATGTAGTCAGAATTGATTGAATTACTTGATCATGTAATGTTTTATTTGTCATTAGCTGTAAGTATGATTTGTTTATTTTAAGCGGACACATGCTTACACTTTTTTGACCGTGTCATGGATCATCCTTTATAGAAACCTGTTTATAATCTTGTTCATCCTAGCGACACGCGACACAGATGTATGTGTGGATTCTTTAGTCCCGAAGGTAGATGCTCATGTAAGCTTACACTCTTATGTCATATATGATAGAGCAGGTAAATCAATTCTATGAATTTGTAACAAAAGCTATTATGTGAGGAATAGTTCAATTCACATTGAGAGGTAAGGATTTCAAATTGCGATTTAAGTTACCTTTAGTTTTGTATGTGCATGTTCACATGTTATTCAGTGAATTCATGCATTTTGAATTTCAAGGAGTGATGGAGGAGTATAAGTGTTTGGTTAGTTTGTGTCAGAAATTATCTTTTGTTACTTATATGCCTGCTTTCAAACAAATACATTATGTTACATGTATGTCAGCATAAGCTATCTGGACAATAACTTTGAAATGTGAACTTTGTGCAGTTTTTCTCATGAAATTTATACATTTTTTTCAGAAATAAGCAAAGCTCTTTTACTTCTTCTGCCTAATTTATCTGGCTACATCTATCCCTCACTAAAACACTCTTGCCAATGTTTTGTTATACTGGGTATATCTTTTTCGTCTATCGCTCAACATTTTGTGCACATAAGATTAAAACAGACAGACAAGATTAACATAAACATTGAATGTAACTTCCCTTTCTTAAAATGTTGACTGAGATTGAACATATTTCACCGAATTCTATCAAACAAAATGGCCACCATTGCATAATTTGACAATATTCACATATGTATTCAAGCAGAGAACTTGAAAACAAATTCACCTATTAACTTCAAACTAGCAATAATCACTTCCCACTGACAATAGATGCGATTGTTTTTTTACCCAATTCTGCAAAAAAAAAATCTAACCTAATTTCAATTTAAAATTTTTTTTTTTTTTTTATATACAAATATATCTGGTCAATATTTCATAATTTGACAATAGTCCTCTAACTTAATATTTAGGTGCAGGTGGTTGAAGGAAGCTCACAGCTATTTGTGATGTCTTTGTATTATGTCCTGTGATTCTCTTTGTTTATTGCCTGTTTCCTCCAGGGTGGTTTCCCCCACCCATTGGGCTGGCACAGTGTCATGGGAATGACAAACTTTAATCCCAGTGTTATAACCCCAATAAAACAAACAAACAAAATAAATCTTCATGATGTACAAACATGTAAAATAGTCAGGATTGCTTTATATAATTATACAATTTCTGGATAACCACTTCTTGTTTTGTGATGGAACACAACGTTTCGATACATATGCCTGTATCTTCATCGGGTGTAAAATTGACTAAAGAAAAATAGGAGAGGTGAAGCTATATAACTGTTTGATAAAGTAGTTAAATAAACAAGGTCTACTGTTCTGTTGAACAGTGTGGTCCATAACCATAGATAAGATATCTAACATGCTACATGTATAATAAGAGGATTAAGTTCCAAAGTAACTACCTAAGTAATATACTGTCTGGAGTGAAGAGAGGAATAATCTGTGCTGGCACCATAATGGAATAAAATAGAGATAATGATGAAGAAATTAAATTCTAATAGTTTGTTGATATTTAACGATGCGGAAGGAATCTGTGAGAAAAGCACAAAATTAGATACGCATGCATGCATGCTACTAAATAAAATTACCTAAGGAAATGGAAACAGATTTAACATTTGTAATGTGGTTTGCCCTCGATAGAACTTTCAATATAATATAATGCCACCTGATGACGATACAGGCATATGTATCTAAACGTTGTGTTCTATCACAAAACAACAAGTGGTTATCCATAACTTGTTATCGTAGATGTCCATTCGTGTGGATACAGTTGTCCACCGGGCCACCATGCCGTGATTTAAGCAAAATAGTGATAAGTGTGGCATTACATCTGAAACAATAAAACATATTTCAATGTTTTCGTCCTAAAGTAAAATACGCAAATTACTGTAGTCTTTCTGTACCAAATGATTCACATAACGGTCAGCAGTTTATCTACATCTTTAGGAAAACATGAAATTTAAACATTCAAATGTTTCCATTTCGAATATGCAAATCAAAACGTTGGTGGTCTTGGAATGTTTGATTTATATTTTGTAAAAATCCCTTCGATACATGTATTTCGTTATGTTTCATAATCTTCTCTCTCCGAGAATTCCTCGCAGTACGTGTATTCAGATTAGAATATATGTGCACGTAATTACCTGTAAAATTTGCCATACCATTACACAGAATATGACCCACGTATCACACCCAGGGATGGCGCAAATCTTCCTTATGGATGGAAAACACCAATAATAAACAATCCAACTAACCAAACACACCCAATGTTAATATATTTAAATATTGAAGAATAGCATTTAGATCTAAACACGTTATCAAGATCCAGATACAAAAAAAAAAAAAAAATAATTCTGCCGTCAAAGTTACTTGATACATCCTTATACGAGAAGTTGATATGTGGGACTTTGAAAAAGGATTCTTCGTTGTGTTATTGTGTGAGTGTCTTCCTCTCTACGTCGTCACGTTAAATTGTTAAATTGTTTTCGTATAGCAAATGACGTCTGCGTCACGTGGAATTTTGCTCAAGTAAACGGAAGCAGGTCCCTTTTTGAAAAGAGTTACAATGTAGGCCCTCAGTCTAATCTTTGGCTAAACTCTGGAACATTCGATTGTACAAACCAAGTACTGTGTGTTTGTGGATGGAACATGATGAATTGTAACTCTCGACAGTTGATGTTTCAGGCTGATAAAATGATGTAGTTTCTTTCTCAAACATGCAGTATTTGTATATTATCACAAACATGTTTATACCAATCAACTGTTTCTGAGAAAGTTAGGCCTATATTTGATTAGAATGCAAACTTCCATCGGATAAGACATCCTAAGACATGACCCGAACACGTGAGTGCTGCATATATGTAGTTAACGGTATCGAAACAGCCTTATTCTCCTCTTATCATCTACGGACAAGTTCTATCACAACATGTCTAAGAGTGTCGCCAAAGACTTTAACTGCGGATACTACGGATAAAATCACTGGGTACAAAACAAGGGTTTATTAAGAACACCGTTGTTCAGTAGAGATTGTATAAATGCTATACATGTATTATGCTAAGCCTAAAATGGGCACGTGTTGTCTTTCACGTTCCTATGCTATATAGTAACCACTCAACACAATTAAAAAACGGCAAATAATCAACGATCTAAATGAAATATCGACTGAAAATAAAGATCGTTTTCGTCATACAACAATTAGATAGATAACACAGGCTATATATGCATTAGGTTATCGTCACACAGGTCAGGGACGACGTGCTTTGACTCGCCCGTTTGCTTGTGACAAATAGTTGAACATCTCAGCAGCTGTTGAAGTCGACTGAACTCAGCTTAATCCTAGCTACTCTTGTGAAGCAATTCCATGCTTCTCTTGACATATAATAGGTCGAATTAAATGATATCCTTCACGATTTCTGCAAAGAAGACTGTGTTTCAAAAATAATCAGCTATGATTCTAGCGAGGTTTACTTGCTTACTGTTTTTTTCCTCATACTAGTACTAGCCACTTTCCGAGAAAACAAGCTATTGTAAAAGACTGCGTTTTACTGAGTGAAAATGCTTTAGGGACCACGATATAGGCCTAGAGTCAGGAGCAGCAAAACACAGACATTTTATTCAGGTCATGATTGTACGTTTGTAGGCTATTCAATAAAGTAAATTTGTAGTCTCGGGACTCGACAGAAAAGCCTATTTCCGGTATAAAGAAATACTATATGAGACCACTATCCTAAAATGCGCTGGTGTAGGACCTATCACCATTGAAAAGCTTTGGCTTTGGCTGGCTGTAAACAGTTAAAGACAGTCTCGTCTTGGAAGATTTATTCAAAGTAAAATAATTCAAAGAATTATGAACAGAATACCATAAAATTGTTTCACTGCTTAGATAAAATGTCGATGTGAAACAGCTATTAGCGATACTGATTGGATCTGAACTACTTTGAATGACAACCCTGTTCATTAGGCACTAACTCGCAGTATGAACTCATAAGGGACTAATAAGCTTCTGTCATTTCTAATTCGCCACCAGGGTCAGGACATGAATTTATTCCCAATGTTTACTCAGTGTCTTCTCCCAAAGCCATGTGGGGATGGGTGTTTTATTCTAAGACATTCTCAATTACATTTCTTTTTTTTTTTTTAAGCCACTCGCTGTTTCATTTGTTGAATTCAGTTGGTTATGTTGTAAACAATCGTCGATACATATCATTTGGAAACATTTATCAATATATTTAGCTAAGCTATAGATATTTATTGTTTATTAATAATTCGTATAACGATAGATATTGACAATTCATTTTCAATATAGACGATTCACTGATTCATTTCCACCTGGTAATATATTAGGTTCTCTGCAGACAAAATACATATAGACACCGTGTAGGATTTTAAAGTTTTGCTTTGGAACGTTCATTTACACAACTAACAATCGTGTTTTCTGACTTATTAGAGGAATGACCAGACAAAATTACTTTATACACAGGTTAGTATCGGCCGCCTAACATCGCACAATTGGTGAAATATTTCTTAATGTCTGAATTTGTCAATTTAGCTAGTAGACGGGACATTATTTAACCATAAAACATGAAAAGACTTAAGTATGGATAACAACTTCTTAATTATTGGGGAAAATTATTTAATCAGCCTCAATTTTGTCTTATATCATTTCTGTTGACAATTGTAAGAAAATGTTACATTAAAACAATTTTTAGCATTTCGTTATATATTACTACAGATATATATAGCTATAAGTACAACGGCTAATACCTATAATAATGCTATAACCAAAGACATATTGGTTTGAAAAACTGGATCAGAATCCAATTGACTTTGAGACCGGGTAAACATTTTTATCTTAATTTTGATCGATTGTGAATACAGATCAATATTTTCCTCGTCTATCATGTGACAAACTAAAACAGATGAATATTTTATGAATGATACAAGGGCAGTAATCTTTTACAACTTGTAATCAGACGTGTGTTCCATTGCCATAGAGCATTCTCAGCCAATTGTTCACCCCCAAGTACTTCCCGTTGATGCTTCAATAGAATACAAGCGATTTTTCTGACAAGAATCCAAGACAAAAACGATGATATCTGATAACATATGTGGCTGATCAAAGTGGTTAATCAAAATTTATTAAGCGAATATGTCAGAAATAAATCGTGTTTTCAAAATAGGTTCTTAAGCCAAATGAAATTGCTGATTATCTTGCTCTTTACTACATATAACCAATAAAAATCATGTTTATAATGAAAAAATAATTTGTAGATATTTTTTGTCTGATTGTTTCATCCCAATTTAAAAAAAAAAGGGTTTCTTACCAACCAGATGAATTGATAAGCCATTGATACGG
>JARFOD010135359.1:0-13484 GCA_031763545.1 Mopalia muscosa
TTTATAAATCCCCCCCCCCCCCCCCCCCCCCCGCCAACACAGACACACCACCCTCCGATATTTAGTATATAACCCTATTTATAAACCCCTGTTGCAAGGTATACGCTTTACTAACATAATTGCATATACATGTATATGTATTTGGCAAGGAGTTTCATGTTGTCTTGATGCTCTTAGAGCTGCGGAGTGACACTGGGTCAATCTGTTTGTTATGCGCCTTGAGTTTGACCTCTGATCCTTGGTTGTCAGTGGTGTCGAGGGTCATTTCCTTTACCAATATGAAGTCAAGCCACATCACATAAAAATAAAATCCAGAGTTTGATGGATTCAATCGAGCTTAGCAAGACACGACGATAGTTCTTTTGTGTCGCAAAATACAGTGGATTTTCAGCGGTTTGAAGATTCAGTACTTTATACCATTTCCAAAGTCATTTGTAACAGTATCAATTTTTTTCAATGTTGTGTCGAAACGAAGTTGGCGAAGTTTCGTGGATTTAATACGATTAAAAAACCTAAATATGCCTCTTTCTTCAAAAATATGCAACTGAAGCAGCTACCAGCATTTTTCATACAATTTTGTTGTCATGGAATTCTCCAAGATTACTTGATAAATAGAAAGTGATTTTAGGGATTTCTAATCTATAAAAAAATCTAATGGCCATAGTAAAATATCATATTCATTTAATTAAACGGCCCCCAGCAGAATATCAATTGCAGGCCATGAGAAAATCTCTTAACAATCTAACACAACTTACAAAGATCATTGAGAGAAAAGGCAACAAACGATGTAAATGGCAGGGATGTGACTAGCTCTATTGGGTTACGAATATGGTTGTCATTGTGTAATTAAATTGTAATATTGTAAGTAATATACAAAATGACAACCCGATATGGTAAGCCCTTTTCGCATTTATCTTTATTCTACATATGTTTAATTCCTTTTCACATATGTACAATAATGGCTTATGTTACATACACAGAGGATTTCACATAAGTTAAAATGAGCTTAACATATGTGATAAAACATTTTCAGATTTCCCCATACTAGTATGTGATTTATTTTACATACGTTAAAAATAATTTCACTTATGTTTTAAAGACAATTCAACATATGTGAAAAAGAATTACATACATTTAAAATGTTTTCCACTTATGTAAAACTTTTTTGTGTATATTTAAAATAAAATCATCCAAGTCAACAATTACAGATTTATTCTCATAGCCTCTTTTTGGCAACAATGCGTTTGTGCTAAAACTTCCAGATTTACGAGGTTTGTTCCCAGTTTTCCATCGCCTGTAAGCAAGGAACAATGCGAAGTGGAACATCCGTCGCCACATAAGTGAAAAAACCTTGAGTATGACGTTAAACCTCAATCAAACAAACAAGCATAGGCTGGTAATTTAGCTTATAAAGTCAAAATCGAACCATTTGTTTAAAAAACAAATTATTGAGACAATATTAGGCCGATTTAAGCAAAATAAAAAAAACATAAGTACATGAGTATGTAGGCAAAATTACTACTCATGAAATGGGAGTGTTAAAACAAACAAAACAATCGAAGGAATATTGCATAAAAGCAATAAAATGATGCTGCACTACAATTGATAAATTCATCATTCTTTTCCGTTTTTTTCTCTCACAAGTATATTCTCTTTAAAAAAAATTAAATGTAAATTCATGTAGGCCTAATGCTTTGACTCTGATGTTGGACATTTACAATTGCGTAAATATTTCAAGTAACAGCGACTGCTTCCTTCGGTTCCATTCACACAAAAATTAGTCACGTGGTTTTCACAGATTTGCCGTTGAATTTAACCACGTGGTATCACATGGTTTTCTGCTTGATCCAACCACGATATATTAACCACAGTGGTTTTCTGGTGTATCCAACCACAATATTTTAACCACGTGGTGTTCATGTGATTTTATGGTGGCACCAGTAAACCACGTGGTTTCCATGTTGTGTCCGCTGGGAAACCGGCTTGCCATAAACAAAAGTGTGGTCAACTATAAATAGGTTGCCACCTATTATTATAATTTATTACGTTAACATCTGTATAATCGTTCAATGTTGTAACGATAATGGAAATTATCAAGTAAGACAAATTAGGGATATAGCGAGTTTTGTATTGTACGTTGTTATCATTATCAGCTTTCTTTAATCGACATACATGTTGACAACATAATCGATTAGCAATCAAACGGTCGCCTCACTTGATGTCATAACCTCTTTACCACATTGGTGAAGTAAAATACAAGTTATTCTGACAGACACTCAGCCGATTTGGCGGAAGACTATTTTCCGACTATTTCCGTACTTTGCACGGTTTAATGTCAAACAAGCTTGGGGTTTAATGTCGAACATCCTTGGGGTTTACCCTCACATCAAACGTACGTAAAACGAATAGAACAGACTGGTAAAAATCACTCAATCAGACAACTTATAAGCTAATCGATCAGACCAAGTGAAAACAAATTGACCATACAGCCAGACTACTTGAGAACAAATCAACCGGTAAGATTGAAATCAAAGGGATAAAACAGTTGGGAAAACAAGCCCACCAAACCTGTACGCTGGTATGTGGGCATAAACGCAAACAAACCAGAATTGTTGTATCATTGGACCGGAACATGGGATATTCACACTCCTTTTAGGTAATTTATATGTCAATAAACATTTTACACTCTAGCAATGTATGCTACATTCAAGTATTTAAAGTCTCTCGACTACTTGGGCTCCAAACTGACTCATAATTGTTTTTAACACTGTTATCTTAATTTGAAAATTCACAGTTTATGATATAGTGAAACAAATATTTCAATTTGAGTCCTTAACTTAGCGTTCAGTAAACTTAATTATTCACAAATGTATTGTTAAGGTGTCTGAGATTAATGGGATTATCACACCAGACTTAACTCTTAACGTCACTTTTGTTTAAGTAAGCATGCATTCCGTATGCAGGAATATGAATAGAGCTATTAAATTGAGGTGAATTGCGTAATATTAATTGCAGACTAAATTGATAGCCTATTCTTAAATGCCTTTTTTCAAAGTTTGAAAGACGCTGCCTACAAACCTTCGATTTCGTGACATTGCCAGATTTTTAAAAAGTTTTTTTTAATAAAAGGTCTATTTTTTTTTATAGGATATCCTATGATTGGACAGACAATAAAGTCGTTGTAAACAATTTGTCAACAAATGAGGAAATATTCCATGCGCTATTTTACCAAATGCACTATTTGTTTTGGCGTTTCAGTCAATACTTTCTTGGAAATAAACCACTGTAGAAATGCTCTGTACTTTTTTCTGTCAACATTAATTCTATTTGCAATAAATCTCTAATATTCTGAACTTCACCAAAGTGAGATTTTTGTGAACCTGAGCAATCAAGCTTTCTATATGTATTTTATTATGGTAGGGAAAGAAAATGCTGCCGGTCTTCAGCGGGATTCGAGCTCTGATTTCTGGCGAGCAGGACCAGCGCTCTAACCAGCGAAGCTAGGCCCACGGTAGTACGACGACATTCGTGTTAAATATGCCTTTATTCAAGGGGTTTTCTCATGATAGTCTTTGCATGTTTTTCTGCCTACTTTAATTATATATGTCAGCTAATTTATCTTGCTAGCAGGATGTTGGATAGAGATTCATTCATCTGTGGCTGACTTCATGCTGCTCTAACGCTCGTAGAGTTGTGGGACACCACAAAACCGATCTGTTTTTGGACAGCGCTTCATGGTATTTCTGTCTCTCATTGTTTGTTGTTTGAGTAAAATAATGTTAAATACCGCGTTTAAACCCTAACTTAGCAAACAAACAAACAAACAAACAGATAATAAATATGCGTTAACCCGTGTGGCCTCACAAGCAATAAGGTGATAAAACTAACCGTGGAAAAATATTCAATTTAACATCATGCTAAATAAGACATTTTATTTTTGAGCTTCACATTTATGACGCTGCATCAAAATTAGTCACGCCTTTTTCTTTAATAATTGCAAAATTTGACACTTTTTTTTGAAAATGCAAGCGGCCGTGGCGTGTGTGCTTACTAATCCTAATTCAATGTACCGTTCACGGTATCGAGTCCATCTATCAACCATCAGGTATTTGAGCGAATCACACGATGTGGCCCGCGGGGTGGTTTTTACGAGGTTTCCTCCCGGTTTTCCATCGTTATTAGGCAAGGAGCAATGTGAAGTGGCCAATCCATTGCCATGTAGGCTCAAGTGTAAAATACAATTAACAGCGACGTTAATCCATAATCAAACAAACACACGGAATGAAAATCATTAACAGTAAGGCATACCTGTCACACAGGGCTGTACTCGCTCGGTAAACTCACTCCGTATAGCCTGTAGATTCATAATGTCTCTGTCATAACCAGGCATCTCCAAAACCCGTATTACAACAGCACCAAATATAATATATGCGATTGTCAAAAGTAATAAGAATGTAAATCTCTTGAATACGGTCAAACAGCAGCATACGTACTCCGTAGACTTTTGATCGTTCTTGCCAAGATACCACATATTCAGCTTTGATCGACGGACAAACACAGAGACCCAAAATTCATATCAGGCCAACCCGTATATACGCCCTACGGTTTCAGATGGGTGATTAAACATAAAAGAAATCACTACGTAAAGATGTTCTCTATGCTTGAGTGACGGAGCATGGAGCCCAGAGAGAGCAACGAACGCAAAAAGTCCAGGTTTAAAAATCTTCAATGTCTGCCTATGCAGGTAGGAACTAACTAATTCTCCGTGCTTCGAGGTAAAGTGTGAACACCCGCAGGTTTATTTTCACGCTACGTTTGCAAAATTTGCTTAACAAGGACAGGAAGTGTTATTATCCAGAATCACAGAATCAAACATATGTCAATATAACTGATACATAGCAACACCTTTGCTGGGGGTTGTTTCGCTGCCAACAAAACAAACCAGATCTATTCATGAAACAATACCAGATGTCAAAACTTTCCGATTCGTTCTTGTCAAATACACTGTTGATCGAGTAACTTATATGACAGATCTGCACTGATGATAGAACGGATGTGTTGCAAAAGGAGACAGGTGAGGTTACTAGTATATTGAATTTTTGTAATTGTATTTAAATGTTAGGAATAACGATTTGTCCACAATAATATACAGGACTTAATAAAATGAACATATGGTTTGAAAATGTGTTTAACATTCCCATTAAGCAACTGTATATGTTCAAATACATGCATGTGAAAACATACATAACGTTATATCCACCATGTATTCTACATGACTAGACGGAGACAAGGGAAATAAAGCTTTAACCGTAAACTATAAATATTGTAAATTCCAGGAATTGTATTTATGTGTATTTGACTTGGCAATAAACCGACCTTATAACATATGGTAATTCAAATACGCCTTTAACTCTTTCAATAAATATTTTAGTATTGCTAACAATTACACCAGAGAAGCGTCTCAAAAACGAATGATTGGAACAGGCAACTGAAATATTCACTATTTACCTGCGAAGCTTGGTTTATTAGAGGAAGAAAATGCCATTAGGAAAATGAGATAAAGTTTTTATTTGAATAAGACCCTATTGATAAGGTTAAACAAAGTGAATCTTTCAGCTGCTGAGGGTTTTATTATTGTCCAATCTCCTCTTCTTTGTGACAGTCCAAGAGAGTCGACAATAGCTATATGACCTGAAGGGGGATGGGCGCCATTGTGCCCTGTATCACCATCATTCCTTAAACTGAAGTATTTATCTGGCAAATAGCCTTAATTCAGTGTTTTGTCCAAAATAAGACCCAGGCCCAGCAGTACAGAATCTTTATTTGACATATTCCTGTTAAATAATTCTACCGTTGCTATCTCCTGCGATATCGCACTAATATCACTACATAGTAGTGACATTGGACAATATGATAGAAAATTTGATGGGAGATACAAGTATGTATTCTATTATGTCAGGTATTATATATTGTTTGTAATAGCCATGAAGTTGTTAAAGCCATTTCAATCGTAAGTACCATGACAAATGTAAGGACCAACGTAATTGTAAGAACCATGGTAACTATAAGAAAGCTTACTAATGGAAGAACAACGAAAAACTGCAAGACACGTTACCACTACAAGAACCAGGGCAACTGTAAGAAACGTTACTAACTACAAGAACCATGGCAACTACAAGAAACGTTACTAACTACAAGAACCATGGCAACTACAAGAAACGTTACTAACTACAAGAACCATGGAAACTGTAAGAAACGTTACCACTATAAAAACCATGGCAACTGTAAGAAACGTTACAACTACAAGAACCATGACAACTACATGCAATAAACGATACCACTATACAAGAACCATGGAAACTAAGAAATGTTACACTGTAAGAACCATGGCAACTGTAAGAAACGATACCACTACAAGAACCATGGCAACTGTAAGAAACGATACCACTACAAGAACCATGGCAACTGTAAGAAACGTTATCACTACAAGAGCAATGGCTTCTGTAAGAAACGATACCACTATACAAGAACCATGGAAACTAAGAAATGTTGCACTGTAAGAACCATGGCAACTGTAAAAAACGATACCACTACAAGAACCATGGCAACTGTAAGAAACGATACAACTATACAAAAACCATGACAACTAGGAAACGTTAAACTGTAACAACCATGGCAACTGTAAGAAATATAGTAAGACCCTTCACACTTTAAGAACCATGGCAACTGGAAGGAGAGTGTGTGAACTGTAAACACTTAGCCAATAATACGAATTATGCCTCAAATAAAATCTTACCAACTATAAGAAACAAATCAATTATATATATATGAACCATGGTTTGTTCGTCTTACAAAGGTTTTTTTCTGTCAATGCCTGTATGTAAATACTATAGTTTTCAACGAGGCCGTATCAAATTTTAACGAGGCCGTATCGAATACAATAAGTTATAGTTTCTGTGATATGTACTTGTCATTCCGATATGAATTAGATTTCGGATGGATCAATAGGCGTTTATTGGCAATGTCCCAGAGAGTTTTAAATTTTTTTAGGGTGTCATCACTGATCCCAAGGGATCCTGAAACGACCACTCTCTCTCGGTAATGAAACCCATCGACATAAAAACTAATTCCCTCGGAGTACCCTAAATTCCTTGAGACTGTCATATATATCCCCCCCAAGATGCGCAAAACAGTGGGGGAAAAAAAATCTCATTTGAGTGATCAAAATAATCTCGGGGCTATACAATTGGCGAATTTTAGCATATACAAGTGAATTATACGGGGATGTCTCGTCCGGGAAGTGTATAGATGTCTCTCAGATCATCAAAGAGAAAAGCGCAATTGTCTCTCAGACAGAAAGCGACATTATCAAAATATATTTACTTTAAAAGCTAATAATGTTTTTATTTTATAAATAACATTTCTTGTGATTCTGTTTAGTTTGCAGAGCACACGCAGATATCAGTGTTGGGAAAAGCACCAGAATTGGCACCAGATGACTTCGACATGTAACATCCACTAGTATCATGACTATATTACTGTATGCTGGATGTAGACCCCTGGTCAGGTCTATATATCTCCTATACAGGCCACGTATCCTAGATTTGAATAGTACATTCTCAATAGGAATTCGTCACGGCCACCGGGCTTGTAAGAGCTTGACAGTAGGCTACATAAAAAACACTAATGACAAAATTACTATATTTTTTCGATTTTATAAAGTATCTGACGCATTTGAGAAAGCTATAAAGCACTTCCATTTAAAGGAATGTATATGAAAAAGGACGTCAACCAAGTATGCATAATAGAGTAAGGTGACTACTCCAAAGAAAGATGAAAAATTCATATTGCGTATGCATACGCTCAGCCTGTTGCAAAACATTGCTATGGCTATAGCCATTCTTTAAATGAAATGCTATTTTGGGGTTACAAGAGAATAGATTTGTTAATACATGCTAACTGTATGTTGTTAGCATGCTTGACAATTGGCCATTTGAAAGGCATCGAGACAATATATTAGGCAGGTATGTTTTCAAAAGGCCTTTGAAGTGGAATGGTTTGGTTATTTTAGTCTCCAGACCTGTGTTATCACACGAAGTCTATATAGTAACAAACGTTTTCTGTACTTATTTAAAACAAGCTATCAGGTCCACCACTAGAGGCTTTTTTGAAAATATATATTATAATCCCAGTCAAATCACCCAAAGCTACCTTTGTTTGAGAACTATTTTTTTCTTCAAAGAGCCAAAGAGTAAAAGGTATGGTGTTTATCATTATTTTGGTGTGATATGCAATGTCGGCCAAATTTGTTGTGAAATCTAGTGAAATACAATCATATCTACGGTAATAACAGATAAAGCGAAGTTTGATGTTAATACCTGAATTTGAATGATGGCAATTTTTGTATGCAGAATTAAACGAAATGCAATCCCATCGGTTTCTTAAGCTAAGTTATCATGTAGGGGTGCATATTGAAAAATTATGCAATGGGCACCATATTACTTTGTGCAATTTGATGAAATGCAGTCCTATCCTATGTCTTAATAGTAGTAGGAAGCTAAGTTTCAGGTTTCAATCTAATCTGAGAATTTAATCTAAAAATAATCATATTCAGGCGTGAATATGGTAAAATGATGCATTGGCGGCCATTTTGTTTTACGGAATGTGATGGAATTCAATCTCATCTGTTGTTTTAATAAGATGAGACTATATTTCAAGTTCCAAGTCCAAGTGTGAGTTTGTTACAGAGTTATAGTATTCGCAGTGTATACAGTAATGAATATTGTAAAATAGTGCAATGGCAGCCATCTTGTTTTACGAAACTTATTAAAATTCGTCTTATCCAGGCTATCGTTAAAGTTTAAAGTTAATTTGTGAATTTATTCCCTACTTATTGTGTTCACAACACAAACATGCTTGAATATTCTAAAACTATGTAATAACGGCCATTTTGTTTTACGGAATATGGTGAAATGCAATCCCATCCGTTGTCTTAACAAGAGAAAGCTACATACCAAGTTTCGAGTTAATCGGTGAATTTGTTTTCAAGCTAGCGTGTTCACAAACATTTGTGACGGACGGGCGGAAGGACGAAGGGACGAACATTTTAAAGTCCCCCCCTACTATAGCAGTGATGGACAAAAAAATATGAAATGCATGTGTCACACACTTAATAAGTACGATAAAACCCCAGTCAAATTGTAAATAACGTTTTTTATTTAGTATCAAGCACTCGCAAGCGAACTTGGAATTAATTTACAGGAGACCAACAAGCACGGGAACTTCCAAGAGAAAACATTCACCCTTATGCTTACATCGCTTTGAAAGACTCATTATGCGCATTATGGTATCAAAATATCGCACCATTAGCTAATTAATTTGAAAGTTTCAAAGTATTGATATTAGCTTTATCGGACAAATTGCATGTGATTTTTAAAAATGTAGTGTAATATAGTACCATTAATTAATTAATTAGGGTGTTTTCAAGTCTAGATATCCGCATTTCCGGGCAAATCGCATGTTGATTGTTAGCCGGTATAGGTAAAAACGTATTGTAATATCCTACCCGATGATCAGTTACGACAAACTGGGAAGTTCGTAAGTCTTTATTGGTCATGCATAGAAATGATAGAATTAATTGTGACAATTTGACCATCTGTATGTAAAAGTAGGTCCTGGTGGACAGAAGAAGTATACACTTAATCCGTCTACAGATATCTGATTAATGCTAACTCCATGCTATAATGTCGTTAATATCAGCATCAGCCATATCGACATGTGCTTCATACATTACTATACACAAAGAGGACAGTTGACAGTATACCTCCTAGCCGTACACCATTGCTAACACTACAAAAGAGAGGTTTCTAACTTTCATTCCTCACAGAAATGTTGCAAATATAGGAATTTCATAAAACCAACGTACATCTACTTTTTTCTTGAAGCAGTGGATGGGTAGTCCTGTTAAGTGTACTCTTGTCTATTAGCCACACAAATGTTTCACCATAGGCAATCTAACTTAATCATTTCTAATAAAACAAAATATGACCATTTTAATGCTGAACTGAAATCCAGAGCTTTATATTTACAGTTTACATCCTTGTAGAAACTTAACCATAGATTCAACAATATTTGATATAACTGTTACCACTATAATACGCCTTTAGTTTTCCTATTTTGGAACTACTTTAACCTTGACTGCAAGATAAATGACATGTGTCTATTCCGTTTGAAGCATTACGTTAAAACAGAAGGCAAGTTTAAAATGAGAGTTTAACTAGACAAGGTCAAATGGCACACAGAAGAACTTAAGGCCAACAGATTTGTCGCTTTTCATAGCATAATTGTAAGTCTGTTATCAGATGGTACATATCATGAACTATCTAAATGTTCACTGTTAAACCACTTTACTCAATGGTCAGGTTCAACACCATAAAGAACTAAAGAAATATTATTACATGATAAATTTATAATATGTGGTGTCACTTCTACTCTTTAATTTCTACTATAGGCAAACCCAAATGCTTCAAATTAGAAGCCTTTATTGTCTCTCCAGAATTCATTTGCAGAGTTGGAAAACATGTCCAAATTTGTTTGTTCCTGTAATTTTATCTGTAATGTATAAATATAGTATTAGGTTTGATTTGTTGTACTCAAAATATCATTTTCAGGTAGCACTTTATACCTTTCGTGGGGGACTGTCAATCTTTTTCCATAACGTACAAAGTAAGGGTGGCAGAGAAAGTGTCTTGCATATATTCCAGTATTTAAAATTTTGTTATTTGTTGAAATGAATGTGGCTCGATAATTATATGTGATATTGTCTGGCCTTGGCGATATTCCTGTTGTTTAAAAAGATTACAAATAGCATCACTTTTAGTGTGTTGTTGGAATGCGATATATACATTATATAAGACGTTTGGTATGGAAGATAGAATATCGACTGTTCATCAGCCAGACCAACTTTCTTGCTTATTTACAATGGTTAATTCAAGTCTGTATCTATATGGTCACATTTTACCACGTGTAAGACATTATAATCAGTTGACTCAAAACATCAGTTTTAGTTCTGGTTGGTGATTTAAAGCAGTAATATTAGATCTTCTCCTGTCATAGTGCTATGTCATTGTTAACTAGAGAAATGAACGGCGACATTATCTTCACCAAACCTACCTTCAATACAGTTCTCAGTTTTCAGGCGGAAATTATTGACAGCTTCCCTCAAGCGTAAAGTCTCTCTCTCTTCCCACGGCTTTTCAATACCTTGAAATAGTCCGGCAGCCAGACATATATATGCCACCATTGAAACAATTAAAATCACAAGTCGAACACCGCTTCTCTCGATTATAGGTAAATGTTTCTTGGAAGTCGATTCGGCTTTGTCGGACGTTTCAGACATATTGTTAAAAAGAAGCCAGCAATTCCACCGCTGACAGTGCTGCTTAATCTAAAACCAGCCTTTGCTACATTTAATAAAACCAATGCGGGTTGCTGTTCCCGTATCAGATTAGTTAAATTCCTTTGTATATATACATTGCTGTGATCAGTCACGTCCTGGTCCCACAATTGTCGCCACATTCACCATTATCTATGTATCTATATGAACAAGATTAGCATATGGTACACATAAACCGAGTATAAATTCAGTTATCACTAGTCAAGTCGCCAAACAGTGCTCAATCTTAATCAATATTTAACATGGATATATTAATACAGTATTTGTTTGTGTATATCACTGCCTGTTCAGAGCAGTGCAAAACGACAGCCTGTGGTTTAACCATCCACACCGATCATAGCAGTATAACACTAGAATGTCAACCCAGGAATAATCCCTATAATATCAGACTATACATTCAGCATAATGCACATTTGTAGTATCGAGGTTATCTTTAGACTAACATGCTCTTGCAACAGTGTGTCCAATGTATTACAACAAGCAAACATATTAAAACTGTTAAGTCCTTGAAACAAACAAAATAACATGTTCAATAAGTAATAATTTCTCGAAAACCCATTTCTAAATGTCGTTCACATCCGATAGCGAAATGTCCATAAATTCTGTAACCTTTGTCATTGTTGACATATGTTCTGCAAATCACATTTGATGTCGCTTATAAAAACTGGATCTAGTAGTTCCCCAATATATGTGCACGCATTTGTATCCAGATTTTCCCATAATGCAAGTATGTAGGGGCCTACCCAATTACGACTGTATGAGAAACAGTATGTGTAGGTCTATTTGTAATGTGCGTTGATTTAGCTTTAATCAGAGGCACCCAGAGCATACCCGAAGGATGGATAGCTCTTGTTAAGGTTAATTGTTCCTGTGATGCTAATGATCAGTTTACAGTGGCCTACAGTCACCGCAGGAGCTGGGGAGCGGAAAGCTATCAGGGCAGAAACTATTATAACCAGCAAATACTGCAAATTATTTTATTCGATAATATACTATCGCTAATGATAATTATGAGGATGATAATGTTTATAATAACATGATATATCTGTGTCATGCTAAAAACATTTATTAGGGCAATTTGCTAGTGTTGTGACATTAAACTTTATATATTAAACACATATTAAAACACATATATCATGCACTATTACAATAACGTGCACCGTGCATTCAGTGTAATACGTGAACATATATATTTCTAAAAGCAATCACACTGGCACAGGGATGTAGATCAATTAAAATCGAAGAATCATCTTATGTATATACATATAAGGGAATTTGTTAAATAGGAATGGAAACATAGCCATTATCACCAAAATATTTAAGAAGTCTACAAAGTGTTCAGTTCTTTAGACAAAAAGAACAACAAAGCACTTTTTTTTCAATGAGTGTATTGCATTCAACCTGTGTAAATGTACAGACAAGTATGTTTAAAACGTACTTCTTCAAATGACAACATGCCACAGACGCCATTTATTATAATAGCAATAAACTATCCAATTACTTTAATCAACATAATCATAAATATCTGCAGGCCTAAAATTGAGACCATGCCTACATTTTTATTTTAGCTTCCAGACAAATTTCAGTGTTAAGACCTCTAGATTTTAATATATATTTCGTGTACTAGGGGCACAGATATGAGCAGTGCTTAGAAATTCGAATTTCAGTTTATTTATATTTTATTCTTCTTTTAAGAACCCCGGGTGTGCTGTTGAAAGGATCTTTGTGTTGCCCTGCTGCTCTAAGGCATATTATTAGATGGGGCAGCACGAAGGTTACCCGTTTGTGGTTTCCTGTCTTGTCTTCAACTAACACTCCTGCAACTCTTATATTACTCTCATTCATCATCGTAAATACTGAAATCGTTTCTTTATATCCTCTGAGAAAAGCATGCTCATTTCCCGAGGATAGTTTACCCTGTTCGCATTAAGGATACTCTAAACCCCCTACACAGGGGTTTTACATTTCGCCGTTTTACTTTTACTAGTGTGAATTGTGCAACACATATATATATATTCTGAATCGCCTT
>JARFOD010135370.1:0-13483 GCA_031763545.1 Mopalia muscosa
GTTTACAAAATTACTATATGTTTATACAGAAAGCCTAGACCTTTATTTCTGTTTTGGTGTCGTAAGTTCCTCATACGGAACAAGAATCATCCTTGGTATACGACCCGACCTGCCGTTGAACCCGATGCCATTCGCTTGTCAGATTTAAGCCACGCGTGACGCGCATGTAAATATATATACAGAGCCAATTCGCTATAACTATATCCATACATTCAGCGGTTGGTTTACGTTATGTTCTACATTATAGTTAATAGGGTTATATCAAGTTTCATGTTTAACGTCGAGGCAGTTTCCTCGTCTATGAGGATAGTTCTGTCATTTATATAATTTCCCTAACTGAAAATAATAAAAAATGTGAAAATGATTCTTAATTTCCAGAGTTACCTGTGCACAGTCTGAGACTACAGCCGGCATGGCCTTGCCTGTTAGACTGTTAGTTACCTGTTTCCAGAGTTACCTGTGCACAGTCTGAGACTACAGCCGACATGGCCTTGTTAAACGAACAATGAGGGCAAGGTAGAATCTAAACAATTGTAAACAAGGAATGTAAATTTTTTCCAAATAATTGAATAAACGTTCGCAGACAGTGATCAAACGTTCTCAAGAACAGACTGGGCAAACGTTCTCAAGAAGTGATTAGAGAGGGTTCTCAAGAAGTGAACAAACGGCATCAAAAAGGGAACAACCCGTGCCAGAAGTGATCAAATGTTCGGAAACGTCAAAAGAAGTGAACAAATATGTCCATAAATAGTTACCAAAGCGGACTTAAGGAGTGAACACAAGTCCTTTTTTAGATACAAAGGTGCACGGGCTCTCGGCCGTAGCTTGGTGGTAAGCGTGTTCGCTTACAAATCCTTCTTCAATGTACCGTTCATGGGATTGGGTCCGTCTGTCGGCCATCAGGTATATGAGTGAGTCACACGATGTGGTTCCGGCAATCGTGGGGAGGGTTTTTACGAGAGATCCTCCATAAGATAAAGAACAGTGTAAAGTGGAAATCAGTCGGCATATAGGGGACATTAATTAAATGTACCCACGGGTGTGTACATATAAAATAAACTCTATGCTGAAGGTAACATTATATGCTTTGAGAAGAGAATTGTAAACTGTAAAATGTTTTAACATGCTATCATAGAGGAGGATTGTCATGCATACAAAAACCATAACCAATTGTACGACATTCGGCACCGGGTTTGCAAAAAAATAAAAATAACCGCGCAAAAATGCAAAACAGACACTGTCTCACGGATAATAATATGTGAAATCAATTAAAGAAGAGGAAAACAAAAATCTCTGCGAGCGAAATATAAATCCATTTATAATTCTGACAAATCATCAGAGATAGCTGTATGGGTAATCACATGGAAATGCAGTATTGTTATACAGAACTGAGTGTTAAGTTAAGTTTCAGTCACCGACAGGTGTTGTGGCCTGTGGGTGTGTCTATATAACACATAGTACAGAGACAGTGAATTACCACTATATTGGTGTCGTCATCAGTTATTTTAGTCTGCTGATCTGATTTTACCCCGATCTCTGTAATCAGTGTGGGTGAGGTAATTAGTCTGATCGGATTAGTACTCCTATACATTTAATCAATGCAATCAAACAGACAATTGGTTTTACCTCAGACAAAATCGATCATGACTGTAGGCCATTCCCCACCTTCTCTCCACTGAAAGATAAATACAACTGACAAAAACAAACTGAAATTAATTTTTTATATTAAATAATAGTTAAAACATAACTTATTATTTACCTTGTATTGTGAAAATTGACAGGACATTACAATTCGATGGATTAGTAGCCTGTGGTAAAGAAAGTTGAGTGTATACTTATCTATAGCCTGTCATAAAGGAAGTTGACTGTATACTTCCCGATTGCCTGTCGTAAAGAAAGTGAAGGGTGTACTTATCTATTATAGCCTGTCGTAAAGGAAGCTGAGTGTGTACTTATCTATTATAGCCTGTCGTAAAGCAAGTTGAGTGTGTACTTACCGATAGTCTGTCGTAAAGGAATTTCAGTGTGTACTTCCCGATTGCCTGTCGTAACGAAAGTTGAGTGTGTACTTATCTATTATAGCCTGCTGTCATAATGGAAGTTGAGAGTGTACTTGTCTATAGCCTGTCGTAAATGAAGTTGAGTGAGAACTTATCTATAGCCTGTCATAAAAAAAGTTTTACACAACGGGAGAAAAAAAATCTAACAAATTGTCGATGTTTAATACAATTTAAAAACAAAACACACACACACTCACACAAATTTTATTATTTTTGTTGTTCCATTGAGCCTGTCGTATATAAAGTATGAATTAACGAAAAGAAACGCTTTGAACTTTCGTCGATAGAAAAAACTGTTTATTATATATTGGGCCATTGGCTTTCTTTCTTTATTGGCTTAAAAACGGGTGCTTCTCGTCAATATGCACTTCTGTAGAAACGAAAGGGTTTTGAGAATATGTATCCCTTTAACAAGTGTTGTTTAGCAGTCTGGCGTTAGAGAAGCAGTCTCAGCATGCATAATATGTATATATATATATGACTACACATTTATTCAATATATATATGACTACACATAAAAATACCACCTCTATTATTACACAATACTAAATTTTTAGCATACAAAAAAATGTGAATGGTGTGCTAAAGTTAATCTTACACAATCAGGATCATATTTCAGACCTTGGCTGACAAAAGCTTTCGAAATAGACTATAAATGTATGCTGTTCAAACAGATGTCAAACACTTATACATATATAATTATATTAATGACGCGATCAAATAAATCAATATGAGAGAATTGATCAAATGTCCATGTTGACAGTTCTTGAACGAAGAGAACAAACGATACTTTACAAGCGTAGGTTTTGGTGAAACTAAACGCTTAGACATATACATCTACTTGTGATATTTGTTTAATTACAACCGCTCAATATCTCATCTATGTCTCTCAATATAGATCATATTTCACAAGGATAAACCTTGAGAAATAAAATTGTATATACCTTACATTAATTATATGCCAACCCACACAGTAAAACTGCTAATGAAATGGCTGAGTAATCGCTATAAATGGGAATATGTCCATATTATTTATTGATTTTATAAATCTGATGTTTGCCCTCTCTCTTTTAATTCTAGTAATATCACAAGCTGGTGAAACCTACACGTGTGTCAATGAAATAGACTGCTCTTCCTGAATGAAGTGGATCTATTTTTAATTAGACCCGCCCCTTTTGTGGCATGATGTCAACAAAACATATCACTATGCGGATGGATATTTTGGTTAGAAGCCAACGAAAACAATACAAATTATTTTAAACTTAACAATAACTGTTAACTTAAAACAATTAATTTGTTATGAGCATACGTTTTGGTGTAGAATATCACAGTATATTAATGCAATAAAACGGGAAGATTGAAAAGGACTATGTTTTACGCAAACACACTCGGCTGTAAATAGGCTCATTCATTATTCGCTTTAAACTAGGTCACGCTAACGGATGTGGATCCTATCCGAGTTGTAGGCTTGAGTATAAAACCTCGATCGCGTAGTGTGAAAGGCATATTTTACTACTTTGTGTCACACAGCCAACAAGCCTGAAGGACATAACTCTTCAGGGAACTGATCTATTTTAAAGGATTGTTTTTGATTTAGGTGGAAATATGGAACGTTATATGGGAATATCAGTGGACGATTTGAAGGTTTTTCTTGAAGCACAGCGAGATGGTCTGCTTATTCTAGATTGCCGACCCTTCATGGCTTACAACTCTCGACACATCGTCACGGCTTCTAATGTACACTGCCCACCCATCTTAAAGAGACGCTCCGGTGGATTCGTGTCATTGGAAAATATTTTACCTTGTGAAATCAAACGGCAGCAGTTATTATCTGGTTATTTCTCCCAGGTTGTGATGTATGATAGCGAGACAAATGAACTAAGCAAAACTTCCTCTCCCGATTCTAATTTATACGCCGTCATGAAAAGCTTTAATCAACAGGTGCAAATGGATGACGTTTTCTACTTAAAAGGTAAATTCCAAAATACTTTCTGGCATCATAGTTAATGCAAACGTAAAAAAATGTGTAATATTCTGCTCATTTTTTAAAATTGTTATATATTATATATATATATTTTTTAATGTTAATATACGGGTGTACCTAATGTATAAAATATATTAATATAGCGCACAAAAAGTACATCCTGTGAGAGTTTTTATACCTGTTAATTATATCACAGTTTAGTCTTTACATGTGCATGACAATTATACAGACCAAGTTATTTTTACCGATGTTATTTATAGACATTAGTTGTACGAATATTGACAAACCGTGAAATTGCTGAGACGTAACTAAGCCTTTAATCTATAGCCGAATTCATGTCAGTAAATTTATCTAAAACTACAAAGTAAGGCTGTTACTGTGATCTTTAGACTCATTGTAGTAAGATTTTAAACTTTTTTTAAAATTAAAATTCCCATCAATGAATATCCCTATATTATAGACAGAATAACGGACTATGAGACGATTACAACCCAGGCAGACCCAAACATGTTAGTATAGTCTGTATTGCTTTCAATAATGTCCTGTCTACAATACATGTATAGTGTATAAGGGACAAACGTGAAAGGAAAACAGATGTATATTAGGTCTTACATGTCTACAATGGCCTATGGTTATAATTGGGAGCAAATTAGGAATAAATGAATCGCGTATAAGATCTTCTGGAGGTAAATTCATTAAGCAGTTGTGTAATTTTCTGTAGATAAAGACGTATTTGCGGTTTTTGGACGTATTTAAAAAAAAAAAAACCAAGAGATGGACAATAAATCACTCACACTTAAATAAAAATAAAACAGCTATTTAAATGTGAAGATAGTGTAGTCCGAACTTCAAAGGGATAAAATGTCAACATACACTTCACATGTGCTTGTATCCGGTCGACTAAACACTGTTCATAACCTGCTGGTAATTAACACGTGGCCCTATGACGTCACTATTATGTGAGTATGATGGACACCGTGGGCGCATTTTCAAGATATATATTTGGTTTTGACAGCTTGAATGTCCCTTAGCGTGGTCGCATCCCCAACTGGTTGGCGGTTTATTGTATTTCTAGATGCTGTCTGCACTCCTCACTAGGGAACATTGTTTTTTAGCAAAGTTTATACTTCACATTTGTAATGTTGGTGTGGCTATTTACAGTTGAAGTACGCCGACATGAAAGTGAAATTCCCTTGAGCATTGCTTTAAACACCCGTCAATAAGCGGTGTCAGCTACAGACGTATTGCCTCCACGTTACTTTCAAAATACGCCCACGTTACGTCAGTGGGGCGTAAAACACTAAGCGATCAATTATCAGCCTTACAATAAAGCTTTAGGGTAGACTACCAACCAAATTCGTCTGTGTATGCTCGAAATTCTAATTAGAAAAAGAGGATTTACGAGAAATATAGTCCCGAACAACGGATAATAACTTGATTTCGATACTGTTGATTTTATCGTGAAATTTAATGGGGATTTTTTTAAAGATACCAATGAAAGTTGTCTCCTGGGGCTTATGTAGAATAAAAATGAATACTATATGATCGTTTTTTTTTAATTACTGATTTACATCCCTGTGCCAGTGAGACCAATTTTTAGGAATAATTGCGATACACTAGTCGAGTATTGTTCAGTCCACCAAAGAACTACTCACATTTAAAAGAAGATATATTCATAATACATATCTCGGTATTTTAATGTCTGAAAATTTAAACAATATTCAAAGTAGATGTATATAGAGCCTCTGTGCATGGCTCAGTCGGTGGAGTGTTTGGCCTTTAATCCAAAGGTCTCCGAGCAGGCTATGAATCCCGGAGGAGGCAATCATTTTTTTCTCTTTTTATTTAGTCAAAAGATATTAGAATAGTGTAACATTGGGAAATAATTATGCGACTTTAACGTGTTAGTCATCCGTTATCCTTTCAAAGTAACGCAATAAAAGTCCCAACAATTGACGAAATATCTTCACGTTTTATAGGATTGCTAATCTAGACCTACATATTTGTCATTGTGTGTCTTATGAATGGATAGCGGTGAAGGACACATATTTGTGAAAGCTATATAAGTTTACTCCACGCCTTGACATGTCAAGACTCTCTTCCGTATTTGGTTATATAGGTCAGGCTACAACTAATACGAGTTTTATGTTTCCGTCAACATTTACCTACTTTAATTCATGACTTTAACCTCACGTGGGGCAGTTGTTGTTTGTCATCTGTTTGTTTTACTAATCATCATTCCTGTTATTGAAGAGAAAAAAATTAAAATTAAAATATTTGGAAATCAGTATACGAAATGTATATACGTTAATCGGTAATTAATTGTAATGTAGTTGTAATTGTAATGTTAATTACTAATATGCGTCTCATTTTAATTGTGGTTTTAAAACTATTTTTGTTAGATTTATTTTTGCAGATAGTGTTAGAAAATTGTTCATGATCTGATGTAAATATGTTGCATAATGTTGGGGTAAAAGTTCTCTAACGTATAATGGAGACACATGGATAAGTATAAACATATAGTTATACCTATCTTCGCCGTTCTTGAATTTTAATAGTTAAACAAAAGTCGTTTCAGTTATTCGTTATAAACTTGTATGCCTTTCTTACAATAATTGTCTTTCTTACAATACTTGTCTTTCTTACAATACTTGTCTTTCTTACAATACTTGTCTATTTGAATACCTGCTATACTTGTGTTCAGTTCGATTCAGAACTTTTAATGTTTTAAACTTTCGATTTAAGGCCGACAAAGCTTAACATCATAAAGAATATAACGGGATATCCTGATTTCTCTATATAAATGTGTCAGTACTTATTGAACTCCCCGACTGTTTGCATAATTCTGTCCAGTGACCGGTTCCGTCCATTTAGGTGAACCGAAGCGCCGGGTCACGGTTATTCGTCAATTTGTCATCACCGACTGACCCCACTCGATCCCTCCGAGCGATGGTGGGTGATTGGTCTTACATCCCGTGTACACTCATAGGCAGTGGCCTCGAGAGAAAACAAGTGCAAGATCTATACCTTATCAAATAAGGTTAATATTTATTTTCTGGGTTTTCTTTTTTTCTACATTTTCTTCATAAAGCCGTAAGCGGGTTTCTATTTAAATGTGTTTTTTTGTGCTATCTCATCAGAAGAAGAGTTTTTTCTTAAAGTGTAATTGGGCAAATTTGGCACTTTTGTGTTTAAGGAGAGATCCTACACTCCATACCTACTGGGGCAAAGGTTACATTGATTTATAGGTGTTTAACGCCGTGTTCGAGGGTATTTCACTTTCTTTGCCGGCGGTGTACTCAACAGTGATTGCCACACAGACAACCATACAATGTGAATTGGTTGCTCTGCCAGAAAGTTAAGCTTCCTCCAGATCTAAGAAAAGCGGCAGTTTGTCTATACTTGAAACACACTAGACCCTCCGCCAGAGGACAGCATAGTCATGTATTGTTCACATAGCCATTAAGTACCACTAGTCATGTATTGTTCACATAGCCATTAAGTACCACTAATCTAACATAATTGGGCAGTAGTAAGACAACTATACTTCTATTTTGTATTGTTTACTATACTAACAATCGAAACTCTATTCAAACGTCTAAGCCCATATCAAGTTTTTTTTTTTCTCTCTTTTTTTTATTGTCTGTCCTTATCGGCTTATTTTATTGTATTAAAAACGACTTTTTGTGTTTTCAAATAATGAATCTTTTGTATATACTCAAAGAATAAAGACAATTTAGAGACGGTTATTTGTTTACAGTTATAATGACACAGAGGCTGTTTGAATAGCGACCCTCTGCGACTGTATCAAAGTCACTGCAGGATGTATAGCTTACCGCCACACGGTTTATTTCCTGCCACCCTGCTGTCGTAACGTAGGAAATTCGTGTCAGTTTGAGGAGCTGCTCCTGGGCAGAGAGTAAAGTAAACCGCTATGATCTTACGCTGTAGAAAGAAAGCTTCGTATCGACTCTGTTCGTGTTGCGGTCACGTTTCTCTCTGTACACAACATCTTGATCCGTTAAACTCTCACAGGGCCGTTCACCCTTCACTGGTCACGCGTATTTCATTACATATATTTTACTTACACGTGTGTGATTTAACAAAATGATGCCATATGTGTACGTAAACAGATAAAACAAACACTAACAAAGTGAGTTGCTTCTATAAATAAGCGATATATTTCTATATTTTTTGTTTTAAACTAAATCACGTTTTTCAAACTCTTTCAATTTTGAAAATGAATTATGAATAAGACCACAGCTTATTAACCCACAATAAGCGGAAGTGTTCAATGTGAGGCTATAAGAATCCGACAGCTTATTTTTACACAAGCTGTTTTTATTGGAATATTAAGTTTGTGTTGTTTATTACATGAACATATTTCACCTTTCGTACTCGGCATCCGCTTGTTAGCATGTCCAAACTTGGCTCCGCCATTGGTTGTGTTTTATTTTTTCGTTTAAAATAATGCAATTTATGCCCAATCCCTATATGAACCGCAAATTGGAGTTATTCTTTTAAAAAATTTGGCTGAATGACTTGTATACAGTGGACACAAGAGATTAAGCAGAATGGACGGTTTTTATTGAAAGCCGGAAACTCTGGCTTCCCGGTGACAAATATCTTTGACTGGTTGACATATGGCATCAACAGTTTGCTTCCCCCCAGGCATAGTTTAATTCTCAGAATGTTAAATTCACTGTGGCTTGTCGGAACTGAGAACTTGACGACTACAGAAGCTTAATGCTGACATCATCCACAATTTAACGAGTTCTATATCTGATTTATTTCAACATCCGCTCCCATTGAATGAAAAGATTCATTGATTTTATCCGAACTACATGGATTTAAAGACGACCAGATCACGAACATTATATTCACCCAGGATTAAGCTAATCTTTTCAACACTAATCACGTGTCGCGAACCCTAGAGAAAACATAGTCTCTCGGCCTTAAGGTTTTTTGTTAAATGTTCTGGTTTTTTTTCCATACGTAAATATAGGCTTATTAAATGTCATACACACCCACCACACACACACACACACGCATACATATAAACACCATCTCTTCCCTGAGATCTGAGATTTGTGTTGTCGTTGAAGGAATATGTTTCAATGTCTTTATGTCTTTATCCTGTGGTAGGTGAGATTAACAAGTTTCCATTTAATAGTGCTCATATGTATGCCTATGTGACAATTAAGACAGTTTAAGAGTTGGTAATAATCCCATAAGAGCTCTGGTAAAACCTCCCCGTGCATTATACTTGAGGTCACGCGCACAGGCTCAATACGATGGCCGGAAACGAGTGCTCAATACAGGCAATCAACAATGCTGTGCATGCATTATCCTTCCGCCGCCCATATGGAAGCTAGCACACTATATAAAACCCACCGGATATGGTGGGTATCTATTCCATCCATTATACAGCGTCTCTAATTTCCTACCCCAAACCAACTTACTTGCGACGGGAACTTTTAAAAGCAAAAATCACAAAAGAAAGGAGGCCGGAAGTTCAAACCGCTTCACTTCTTTTAGCTTGTTATTTACCGGAAATTATCTTTAGAATATACAAATTGTAAGTGGGAAAACATTTGTTCTTTAGTATATAAGAAGAAAATAAGGTTTCTGAAGAAAGCAGGTAATAAAAGAAAACCGACAATTTATTCTGGTCATTTTGTCCAGTTATATTTGAATAAAGAATTAATGATGACATACAAATGAGCTTCTGTGCGACAACTTAGTGTTTTAGTTACAACATTTCTAATTGTATTTGGTGCCCCGAGCATATGACACAGGTATAAGAAACTACCAACATGGGGTGACTCTATCTGTATGTTAAGTATAGTGACGATATCAATGTGTGTTTAGTTTGGCCTTTAAGTGACCTTGCTTCTACATGCGTCTGAAATAAAGTTTAATATCAATTAATTCTTTTTTCGGCAAATACTTTGTGTATTTTGTATTGTGAGTTTCTTTACTAGTTGGTTTACTGACCCTCATACACACTGTATTATATGGTATACTACTTTGTTTAGTAGGCCTACAGACGTTTCCACTTTGCAGTTATAGCTGTATCTCACAGGCAAGGAACTCTTCTGTATGAACCCTGATCGGTATAATCCTTGGGATTATGGGGATTAGCCTTTAACACTTAGGGATTACGTTAGTGACCTTATTGATGGATTAGCAGCGTGGGCGGCTAATACTGGAGTAGCGGCACTAAGTACATGGCCATACCGTCTGTAGGGCCATCTAACTGTCTTGGGGAATTAACAAGTGTGGAAGAGAGGTTGTAAAAAAGATGGGACCTAGATTACTGTTGATTAGCAAAAGCGACAGGAAAGATAAATTGAAGAAAAAGTTTGTCATGTGTCCTGACGATCAGAACTCCTTACACCATTCAATAACGATATATACACATAGCACATACAGTAATTTTCAATAGATTTTGGGGATTACAAACCTGTCAATTTGTGTAAGCTAAACATTCGTTTTTATTTTTATTTTCTCTTCTTTCTTCCCAGGTGGCTATAAGAAATTCTCACAAAGTCAGCCACACCTTTGTGCGCAACCTGCGGACTCCATTGAGGTGGAGGCAAGACTAGACACCGTTACTATTACAATGGGTAGCAAAAGATCCACAAACAAGGAGGTAAGAACTAACCACATAATAACGGCTTTACCGAATTCATTTGGGGACGTCTATGTAGACAGACATTTGAATGGGATATAATTATAAATTATAAACAGGGATATACAATTTACAAGTACCCAGTAAGAGATTATGTGCTTGACTTTCCCTATACTTTGTACACATCGCTTCCACTCATAACAATCACAAGATCACTGAAAACTTTTACTCATAACAATCACAAGATCACTGAAAACTTTTAGGTGCCTTACACTTGCCATTTGTTTTCTCCCCACCCCCTTCGACCCCCGTATGGACATGCGGCATGTACAATGTAAACACTATTCAGTGTACTTCTAACACACATTTATTCGATATATCATCTTTCTGTGTTTAATCGGCGACTAGTTGGACAGTAAGCGTAGGTTGAACGCTGTCTGTTCAGAATCATGTCCTTCCGCTCTCTTCCCACGGTATAAACTATCTCAGACTCTCCCAGACGTCATCGAAGAAGGACAACTGTACCAAGAGATACACATCTCATATGTCAGCGCGTGGCATCGTACTGCGAACGGGTCATAAACTGTGATATTCGCCCTCGCTGGTGATGATGTGGGTAAACATTGGTAACCAAACAGGCCCTATTGAATCGTTATTGCAGATGTATTACCGGCTCGGAGACAGTGTACATCTTTTCTATTCTGAAGGTCGATATCGAACAAATCATGTACACCTTCTTGGATCAAAGCGCACAATTTGTATATAGATTTTCCATTCTAATTATATTATATTCAATTCTATATTACGCGGTCCAAACAAGGTTCTTGTGCAATGCTTGACCAATGCTTGACCAAACCATTGTCATCTACATGGTTATAATCACTTTACTACCGGCATTCAAGTATAAACAACACAACAAGTTATATCAGCCTATAGCTGAGCAATGTGTGACTCAATACATAATATTGGATTAATTAGCCGAAATATGTAAAAGATGACATCACTAAAATGATAATCAGCTGTGTCTGAACATGTAATATATTTGTTTATGTTTGAAATCTGTGGATGTTTATCAACAATGTGGTAGCTGCACCTGGTGACTCTATAACATTGTTATGAAACAAGTAATACAACCTAGTTTGGTCGTTGCTGGGTTTCAATGACTGAAGGTAGCCAGATTGATTACTTCCACCAGAACACACACCTGCTTTCAGGGCCACTCTGTGAAGTAGGCTGGGAGGCTTGGCTTCCTCATTGTGTTTTCACTATAGATCAGACATACTTCTCTATAATTCATCCACACCTAGATTTGTTAAAAATGTAAATTATTTAATTGAGAACGATAAAGCTTCATCATAGAATATACAATAGGAGATAGGATGGTGTGTATGATTAAACGAATGGATAATGTTATTAGAAGAAGAAAAAAACCCACAACAAATTAAGGACACATTAAACATTGCTCGTTAATAATCCTGAAACGCCTACGTAACTGACTCGCAGCGAATACAATTAAAATGTTATGATAGACCACTGAAGCACGAGCTAGTAGTACCAAAGGCTATTTCGTAACCAACAGCACGGTATCGTAAATATTTTGAAATTTGTGTCCCTGTAGCTCAGTCAGTAGAGGGGTGAGCGTGTCAGTCAAACCTCCTTGCTTGGACACTCTGTATACCTAAAAGTATTCTTGTTTAATTAAGGTATGGCGTCAAAGCAGGTTTCAAATAAGACACGATTCCGTGGTAAACTCTCCCTAACGCTTCCACCTCAAATTAAAACTGTTGAGACCTTGACTCATTTAGTTAAATCCCTGAATTGAACCTGTGGGCGGTTGGTGGGAGCTTCATGTTGCCCTGGTGCTCTCAGAGCTGCAGGGGAACAGGAAGCCGATCTGTTTGTGGTGTCTGTATTGCGTCCTGTATTTGTCCTGTCCTGTCTTTGTTTGTGGCCAGTGGTGTCGAGGGTGGTTTCCTTCACCCATTGGGCTGGCACATCGCCTTATAAGTGAAATACCCTTGAATACGATGTTAAACCCCAATAAACAACTGAATTGAACCTAACCTACCATGGTTTACACACATCAATACTTTTGATGTTAAAAGTTAAAATAAATTTATTTTAAAAAAAAAGTATATATGTAAAAATATATTCATTGTGATTATTATTGTGGAAGACAGATAAGTAAGTATTTGTTCCTTGTTTATTGCTGTAGGATGCTCCAGTTGAAATTCTACCTCATCTGTATCTTGGTGATTATTGCCATGCCGGGGAAAAAGATGTACTGGATCGGCTAGGAATTACGGCACTTCTTAACGTCTCAATAAAATGCAAGAATTACTTTTCTCAAGATTTTTTATACAAGACCATCCCGGTTGACGACAACAGCTTCGCTGATTTGGCTTCCTGGTTTTACGAAGCCATTGGTTTTATAGGTAAGTTATTACTGCTTTAAACATTCTCATCTTAAATCCATGGGACTTTAGTGTTGATTTTGTGAAATTGTTATTGGGTTGAATTAATCCGTTTTTGTTTTTAAAATTTCACAAAAAACATCTCAATTTGATGGTTATTCGCCTAGGCTGTATTCAATCTTGTGACTTTTTCAATAGAGTTCGTCTCCCTTTCCCTGAAAATGTCGGCAGTAGTGATCATCATTTTTCAACAATGACAAGGAAATCAACAGCAGATATATTCCACCAAAAAATAGCAGGACATTTTATCCAATGAGGTCGTCTGTTAAAGATACCAGCTCATTTTACCTATGGCCCCGCGAGGGAGCCGGGGGGGGGGGGGGTGGGCCTG
>JARFOD010135381.1:2248-13483 GCA_031763545.1 Mopalia muscosa
CGCTGCATCCGTCCCTCCCCCCCCCCCCCCCCCACTGTCCTCCACTTTGATGCTTCAAGGAATGAAAAGTGTCGCGTAGCCCCCTGGTGTGAGTTGGACACAGGCCACTCCCCATGATATGACGACAAAACGTTCATGGTCAATCAGTCCGTTATTACAAAGCCCAAATTACACCTTCTTTTCGTTGTCCATCTAGCTGTCTATTCTGACTACCAGTTGTTGGATATTCTTATTTTGGTGAAAGGCAATTAAGCAATATTTTTTTCAAATTCAATGTTACTTTTAAGATACTTTTTGATTAGGCCATTATCTTGCCTGGCCAGTGCTGATAATATATATTTTGGAGAACTGTTTTTACTTTTATTTAAGTCTGTTTTGTCCTAAGATGATCGTAAAAGCATTAACCATTTATTTTTCAAGTTTCCTCTTCCGATCTTTTCAGCAGTTTCTTATACACACATGAAGATAGTTTTTGGCTTTTGGGCCCCTGATACTAAGCGATTTTAAAACAAAGCTATTATATATCTGAAAGTTATTTCAAGTGAGTGCCTGCCCAATTCACCATATAACATTTAGTGGGATGTACTTTTCTTATCACAGAGGACATCTCTGGGAAATTCTAGGTGTATATATCCCAAAAGTGAAAGATCCTTAAGCCCCAAATTCCACAGCTGTATAACAAAATTGGCTCAATTAGGCCATCAAATAAAAGCATTTGGAGGTTTGGGGTTATGAATTACCCATTCTGTAATCGTCAAAAATTGAGACAGTTAACTCTTTTTTAGCTCGCCTGTACGAAGTAAGGAGAGCTTGTGTCACACCCCTTGCGTCGGTGTCGGCAATATAAACGCTTCTATAATGAAATGTACTGAGGGAAATTTTTTGAAATTTTATACACAGTTTGCCTGATCGGAAAGAAATATGGAATTCTGTGCATATTAATTATGCTAATTAGGTGATATTGTTTTTTACAAAATGGCGGACAATTTGAGTTAAGCACTATATATCCAAATTGAATAGACTGGTTTTCCTAAAACTTTGGGTAAATATTCCACAACATGAGAGGAGAGGGATATTGTCTGTTCAGTTAATTATATGCATATAAATTATTTTAACGAGCTTTTCAATTAAATTTGCGTTAAACACCATAACTCCAAATTGAATAGCCCGATTTTCCTCAAATTTGGGTTAAATGTTCCACATTATGAGAGGAGAGAGATGTTGTCTGTTCAGCTAATTATATGCATATTAATTATTTTAACGAGCTTTTAAAATAAATTTGCGTTAAACCCCATAACTCCAAATTGAATTGTCCGATTTTCCTAAAATTTTGAGTAAATGCCACACAACATGAGAGAAGAGGGATATTATCTGGTCAGCTAATTATATGCATATTAATAACTTAAACGAGCTTTTCAATTAAATTTCCTTTAAACGCCATATCTCCAAATTGAATAACTCGTTTGTCCTAAAATTTTATGTAAATGTCACACAACATGGGCGGAGATGGATATTATCTGTTCATCTTATTATGTGCATATTAATTACGTGAACAAGTTTTTCAATTACATTTCCTTTAAACACCATATCTCCAAATTGAATAGCTCGTTTGTCCTTAAATTTTATGTAAATGTCACACAACATGAAAGGAGAGGGATTTTATCTGTTCGGCGTATAATGTGCATATTAATTACGTTAGCAAGCTTTTCAATTAAATTTGCGTTAAACACTATAAGTCCAAATTCAATAGCTCGTTTGTCCTAAAATTTTGGACAAATGTCACACAACATCGGGGGAGACGGTTATTATCAGGTCAGCTAATTACATGCATATTAATTACTCTTAACAGGCTTTTTGCATAGATATTAAATCATTTTGCATTTTTACCTTTACGGCAAAAGGAATGCATTCCCTTTCATTGGCGGAACAGGCGAACTCTTTGGCAGTCTTGCTGCCAAGTATTTTTTTTTAGACATGTTTATTTTCTGCTTGTTAGATGATCTTGTGGGTATACCTTTTATTGGAGAACAGTACAAAGTGTATGGTTTGGTCAGAACAGATGGAGAGAACCATAATCTCCTTGTCGTTGAGGTATTTTAAGTTATCTATTTATTTCTAAATTCATATTCTAAATTTCTAAATATATATGCCACCCTCCCTCCTTTCAACTCACTCTGTGGTCAACTTTCAGATGTCGAATTTACCCTATTTAGAGTTGGCAATTCCATGAAAATAAATTATTCTTTTTTGATACTAGTATGAAATATAAAGGATTTAAATCCACCTATTACCAACTATGCATTTAATGGCTATACATTTTTTTCTTTTAATACAGGCAAATAACATTAAAATGGTAAGTTTTCTTTAGTTTTGTTATTTTTTTTTTTGTCGAGTTAATATCAGTGTGTATATTATATTTTGTTCATATGTAATCCAATTAATATATTGAAATCATATTGAATGGGATCATCAATGTTTTTCAATATTGATTATTTTTCGCCCATGTGCTTGTTTGATAGATCTGTCAAATGTCAACCCTAAGTTTCATAGGAAAATATATTGTTTGTTTGTTTATTTCTTAACTAAATAAAAAGTATTTAAATAAAATCTGGCATGGTTGGAAATAAATTAGCAGGAATAAAGTCAATATGACTACAATCTAAATGACCATATAGTGTGTTTATCCATTTATTTCTGCATTTGCCATACTATTGTAGTGCTAATTCTTGTATTTTGGGGGAAGATAATACAAATGAATGTTCTGACACTCAACAAATCCTAATAAGAAAAAAATAAGCATTTCTATTTTGTGATATTTTTGATCAACATTAGCTTTGAACAGAATTGTTGAACAATCCTTACATCACTTATTATTTATACAGATATCCAAATTTGACTCTCTGAGCCTCTCGGTTGAAATGGGATTACCTAACGATATCCAAAGTCTCTATAATGGTGAGAAGTTGTCATCATTTATATATTGATAGTGGAATAATAAGAGTTACATATAACAGATAACAAAAAAATCGTTGAGTATATTGTATACATGTGTATTGTAATCCTCTTTTACAGGAATATCAAAATCTTGTACCTAAACTGTCTTCTCTCTCACAAAGACCCATTATAGCATACAAGAGAAACAAAAATCTAAAGGACATACAAGTTAAGGTGAAACTTCTCTCTCTATCAGACAGATTGTAACTCATTCTTTCTAACATACATATTCATTCGTTAATCCCTGTATCTCTGAAATACTTATTTTTAGGCTGATTTATTCATAACCCATGCCAAATATCTTGTCAGCTACATTTTTAGCAATATGTTATACACCATATTAATGGTCATTACCTTCTCACGAGATGTCTGTAGCTTACCCATAACACATGTAAAAAGATTAAGGTTCATTAAGAAACTTGTCTTTCTAGAACATAGGATGATTCTTCGATTTTAATTAATCTACATCCTTGTGCCAGTGTGATTGCGTTTAGAAGTATAATATACACAAACAGATATAATTCCTTACTGAACAATGGTTAACTGTTGTTAAAAATAAAATTCGATACGAAATGGCATTGTAACTTCTTATGCATAGAAGAGCTTACAACACATTTTTTCAATGGGTTTTAAATTATATACTAGGGTAAACAATAAGCAGACCAGTTAAGCAATTTATCTCAATGTCATATTGGGTATTGTAGTATATGAAGCCCCACAATCCATTCAGAAATGTGATGTTTTTTATATTTTGTTGTATATCTCTGGCCATCAGTTTTTTCTTTTTTTTTTGGTATTTATTTTTTAAAAATAATTTTTCTATCCTTTTAGAAAACAAGGACTCGCCTTGGAGCTTTGTTTGGTGTCTGGCTTATTTATTTGCAGGTATTAACTCAATATATATATATATATATATAAGTACTATAAATGGACATTTAAATAACTCTTTGGAGTTTATAAGTGACTACTGTTTTCTATGTTTTGTGGCATGTATCTTTGACTGTAACTTGCACTTCTAAAGATACATGTAACTTTTCAACATATTATGATAAAAAATAAATGTAACAATAAATTGAATTTAAAAGTGTCTTTTTTTTGGGTATTTTTTTTGTTTTTTTTTTGTATATCTAAATCTTTACAGGGTCGATTACCCCACCTGGATCATTTTACAAACTGAAGCTTGGGATCTTACTGAGTTTGGTTTTGTCTGCTAGTCCTTATAAGGTAAATGACATTGTTGATGTGTCACCTTTTTCATTTTTTATGCATTGTTTTCTATTCTAATGTCTCAAATTCTGAATCAGGAGAATTCAGAGGTTATATAAAGTAGTTTAAAGGCAAGTCATACATACATACAAGTCAAACATATCTACTTTAACTTATATTGTCCTTTTTTTTCCCCACACAATTTGCAGAAAAGTTGTAATTCATATCTGTTCCACATCCTTGCCTGTGGTTTGGAATCTTCCCTTGTGAACAGATTATTTCAGTATGGGTGTAGCTTGTCAGACCGAGCAATATCTCACAACTCTTGTAATGCCCTTACAGGCAGAATCACCAAGGACAGATTTCAGGACAGCAACTTTTTTGTGGAAGGTATTCTTACATTTTATTCACCTTATTAGTATATAATCTCATAAATGTAGTTCATCATTTAAGTACTGAATACAGCAACCCTCTAATTTGCATTTTAGGCTTGTGCAAGAAAATTTTATTCATTGATTTTATATCAGGTGGTTATTTAACAAATATTTGCTACACATTTGTTTATCCTTTTACTTCAAAATTCTCCCTTTTAGTGGATGGTTATCAATTTACAAAACTACTACTGTGTGGGTGTCTTTTTAAATTTTTTTTTTATTAATTGCATGAATATAATCATGATGCTTTGTCCATACTGATTATAAGATTTTTTTCTCTCTCAGGTGGTTCTCTCAGTTTAGCGTATAATGGGATCTGTTACCTAGGCGATTTAGGCATGTACAAGAAGCAAGTACAAGATAATATTAAATCTAGTAAGTAATGTTCATGTTTCACTTTGTCAATTTCTTTAAAGCGATACATTTTTTGACTTGAAATGTTCCTGAGGCCCACAGCTTAGTTATAAACATGGTGCACTGTTGATCACCTTCGGTGTACCACACAAGATCAAGTCTTCTAGTAAACCTTGGATGTAGATGGGAGTGACACAAGATTATGTTAGATATCACAGGGTTGTTCTGTTTCTGTCCAGTTTACAACTATATGAAGAAAGAAATGGACAATCTGTCATCAGAAAAGGGAAATACTCTTGAGAACGCCAATCAGACAAAAAAAACATACTTTTTATTAGCTAGCTAAAATTGAAGTTTGCTGAAAGCAATAGTCAAATTGCCATTGTTTTTGTCACTAATTTTTCAGCTCTAGATACAGGTCAGGTGGTGATAGATGTGAAGTCTAAGTTCTCTCACGGCCTCCCTCAACAGCATTCCCAACCACTTAATTGTCAGATGTGGGCTTTCTCAGATCTTAGTACACAGAAATCTAACACATGCAAAGATGATCTCTTCATTACTGGAGACACTGGGGAGCTGCCTAAGGCTTTAGTGGAGTAAGTAGTATATTGTTCATTACACTATTTTTTATTATTCTGCCATTATTATTTATATACAACCAATTATCAAAACATGGATATATTTGGGAATATACATGTATAAGTGAAAATATATATGCAAAACTTCTATTAAATTTTTACTGCTATCAGTAACCTCTGAACAATTGTCATGGTCCGGTCTGTACTACTAGTATACCTCATCACACTGGAGATTCCGGCTGGAAAGGAAATCTTGTAAAATCTGTAAAAATGTACGCTACTAAGTAATACAGCATTGCGAGTTCCTTTTGTTCTGTAAAATCTAATTCTGCTAGGTGTAAGTTCCATTGCCTGATTGTTTGTCATTCAAAGTTTAAATCCTTCAAAACACAATGGAGAATATCCAAATATCCGAGTGATGTCTTTAATTACACTATTGATATTGACATTTCTGTGTAAAACCTAAATTGTGATGTAAAACCCTATCAAGTTAATTCAACCGCAGATGGTTTCTTTGTAGTGTTTTTAGTATGGTCTTCTTTGTGGATTATTCGGAGAGTACCATGGACTTTGATGAGGAAATAAGCTATGAAACTCTGAAATCAGTAATAGAAACAACAAGGGACGAGAGTTCCGTGTCTTTGGAGGATTTTAAAAAGGTTTAAAACAGCTGTTTTCTTTGTTCTTAACTCTTAAGGCCTTGTAGTAGCTTTTGATAGATTTGGCTTAAAACAGTTTTTCTAAGCATATGATGACGAGGAATATGAATCGGAACATTTTATGTTTTAATTTTGAGAAGGACAGATCTAAACATTATATATCAACAATATTTAAAATTCTAAGTCTATATGTTAAAGTTTGGCAGTTCTTTGTGTACATTCCTTTAGGTACTTTATGAAAATGAATGAAAATTCAAAGTCTTTGTTTTAAATGTTGGCAGTACTTGGGGTATGCACGTAGCTGTGATGTGAGTTTGACCAAGAGTGCAGAGGTGCTGTTACAAGGATATTACCAAGCAAGTCGTAAGATGAGGTCATCTGGAATGGCAGGCTCCACTGTCCCAATATCAATTCTCTCTTCTTTGTAAGCAAGTCATTTCATTTCTATTAGTCCATTTAGCCTGCTTTAATGACATACTACCAAAAAAGAATAATCTTAAACGATTAAAGGATGTGTAAAATATTTACTTTTTATATATATATGTAAAGAATTGCACTGGAGGCAAACAAAGTGTTTTCTTCAAGTATTCAAAATATGAAGAAATGCACATTTGATCGTAATGTATATTTCGTAATTTTCTGTGCAAATTTTAAAGATAAATGGTTATTTCAATGGAATAAGATTTTGTTGAATTAAAAGAAATTAATACAGCTCTATAAAATTATTGGACAACCATGGGGTGATAACATTCTGTACAGGTATGCAATCTCACAAGCCCATGCAAAACTGAGTCTACGGAGGGAAGTCACAGAAAGTGATGCTCTTATGGCCATATATCTGAATGAGGAATGTCTCACCTCAAGATATGGTAAGTCATCTAGGCACTATTTCATTGTTTTACCTTATTCTCCCCAATTATAAATTTCTTATGCAAGTCTTTTTGTCTCACAGCTTTTTGTGAAAGCTGCACCTGATCTAGGGTAAACATGTTGCACTTCAAGAGTAAAATAATTGGGGATAGTCTCTTTTAAGAGTTATTAACCATACATATTTTATAATATTGGTGGCTCCATTCAAATGAATGATGTGCACCACCGAGAGAACCTGTAAGAATCACCATTTGTTTTGAATAAATGAACAAATACTAACAGTTTGCCAACATTATGTTTGTGTTACTATTTAATTAACCATGTCTTTTATTAAGGCATTGTTAATTTAGGCGGCATTTATTATAGTTCCCACCCACCACAACACAAAAGGTCTGCCAATAGCCAAAGCGGTCACATGAAATAGAATGGTTGAATAATTGATCCTTCGGAAGGATTATATTTTACCATGTACCAACTTTTGGGTTCATTAAAATAGATGTGCATCATGGTGTTTATCACAATTGGAAGGAGTGTCAGCTGACTAAATGTCCCCAGGCTCCTGGTCTAAAAGTTTATTATAATAAATGTACATTCTGATGTTGATTTATTCTAGGGTTTTCTATTCTAAGTGTGCGACCAGTGGCTCACCTGTCATCCAAAGATTTCAACTTGCAGGACGTAAGTATATGCCTTTCTTTGATCTCATAACTCAGATTGATAGGGCTTTTTTAGTACACGCTTTAATTTTTCATGATGAGACCTCAATGGGATTGAAGTTGAACTGGAGATAGATCCTCCTTCTATAAGATTACGCAATCAGAATATATGAACTCTTTTGAGAACTGAAGTTAAAAATCATGTTTTCACAATTTATCAACTATTTTCACTTTGCACATCGGTTACTCCCCAGAATATTGTAATGTAAAAGTTGTGATAATTTTATAGTTTGTAGGTCAGTAAAAAATACAGTGTAAACACGAAATAACGCAAATTTAAATCTTTTCTTGAATTGTATGTTTTATAATGTGTCCTTGGAATACAGTAAAATAACCCAGTGCCCTAAAGATCTACTTTTGTACCTACACATAGGAAAAATTTCAACTATATATCTATTGAAACTGAAAATTACACCCATAGCATGCTTTAAATCAAATATTCTTAGCACTGCAGCTCTATCCTTTCTCTGAACTTTGGAAATGTAACAATGTAGGGAAATGTACTCAATATAATTTTAAACTTATTGCAATAATTCTATTTCACAAATACTATATCTTTTTTTTTGATGCTTTAAAATGAATTAACTTTAATGGTATTTAATTTAATTTTTTAATTTTATGATCTGCCCATTCCAAAAAAATTCTAAAATTGTTTACACTGATAGATCTCATTCTGTACATATCCTGATAGACCTTTTTATTAAAAATGTTGAATTCAAAATTATTCGATTAGACAGAGAATCACTTCATTTCATATCAATTAAGTTTACATCTGGTATTCTTAGAAATATTAGGTATCATAGGGTTCCTTATAAGGCTGTCATGATTCAACATTCTTTCGATTCACTATTCTTCTGATTTGATTCAGTGTTCCAAAATAGCAGCCTATAGCTATGCGTCAGTAGCCCTATACAAGATATGGGATTCTAGACCACAGGGTGTTTTGTCAGTGATTGGTGGCAATACCCTGGGCAGCTAAACCAGTGCTGTTGTAGGGTTTGATTTTTATTCAATTGGAAGAAAACGCAGCATAAATATAATTTTGATTTGAGTAAGTAATGTGAAACATCCCCATATTTGTTAAATATGTGTTTTGTTCTGATAATTTCCATGTATTTCCGTTCATGTATTGCTTTGTCTGTATAACGGAGTATAACTCTTCAAGTTAACAAAGCCTGGAAAATGCTCAACAACAGCCAGCCAATCATATCCAAGAGAAGTACAACAACAGCAAAGAGATGTGAGTTGACAGTACTAATTGAGGAATAGACAAGAATAAACAATACTTGAATATACAATGCTTTTTTTTTACGCATAATACAAGCTCATATACAAGACAAAATCATGCCTGAAGTAAGATTGCACAGAATTTTGCCCGACATGGTATGAAGGCAAGTGTTAAATAGCAAAATTGACGTCTCCATTTAACAAATTGAACCAGATCGAAATTTGAGTACACTGAATCATGAACTGAATCAAAAAATGTGAATCGTAATAAATCAACATTGTGTTTAATCGTGACAGCCTTAGTTCCTTGGGGAGCTTAGCTTATTCAGTCCAAAATCTGCCTGTCGACCATCAGGTATATGAGCAAGTTACATGTTGTGGCTCCGGCAATCACGGGGTGGTTTTACGAGGTTTCCTCCCAGTTTTCCACCGTAATAAGGCTGTGTACAGTGTGACAGTGCGTTGTCATATAAGTGAAATACCCATGAGTACGACGTTAAACACCAATCAAACAAACAAACTTATTATTACAGTGATAACCCAATCTCATAACGACCCGTGAGGGAGCGGGTGGGCCATGGCCCTGCAGAATACTCCCTTGGCTTCCTCGGTCAATCGTAAGAGGTGAGAAAAGAGGTTGCTTTCTGTTGCCCTGGTGTTCGCAGAGCTAAAAGGGTAACGGAAAGCAGATTTGTTTGTGATGTTCTGTATTTGTTGTCATATAAGTGAAATACCCTTGAGTACGACGTTAAACACCAATCAAACAAACAAACAAACCACATACAGATATCATGTGTGCTTTGCAAGGTTTTCTTCTCAGTTTTCAACCACATTTAAATAAGGCAGTGAGAGATGCGGACATTAGATTATCATATAAGTAAACTGCTGTTAAGTATGAAGGTATTAAACCCTGTCAATCAATAAAATAAACTAAATGTGCATATGATCTTATGAATTAGGCAAGATATTTGTTGACAGAAATTGAACTAAAGCAGAGCAAGGTGGGGACAATCTATTGTCATAAAAGTGAAATACCTTTGAGTTTGACATTAAACACAAATCAAAGAATCCAATAAATTGAATATGTGTATGTTTTTACAACTAAGGCAAGATATACGTTGACATAAAACGAAAAGACAGCTAATAACTTCTCAGAAAAATCAAGGAAGTCCGACTCAGTGAGTATATAAGGCTTTTTTCTGTGCCGTTGTGACCTAATTTTCTTATAACCTTGTCATTTAGTAAATCAATAAGATCAGAGCTATAAACCTGAATTATATACATCCAGACACACATGTGTGTCTTTGGATTTTTGGATGGTTCTTTGTTTGTTTGTTTGTTGGATGGAGGTTTCTGCTTCTTAGGTACTTTTGGAGCCCAGGGAGAAATCGGAACCTGGTGTGTCCGTGGCTCCAATTCCATGGCTCCAGTACTGTAATTGGGGTTTATTAGTACTTGATTCTGTACATGGCATCCACCTTTTGGATATTTTGTGGGCTCAAAGACAAGAATGAGTATGTCCGTTTTGGGGGCATTTTGACATTTCTGCCTTATTTATTAGAAATGAGTGATACCCATAAGTAAATAATCCCATTGGCAATTGGAATCCTCGCTAAAGTCTTTCTTCCATTTTCTGATTTTATAGAACCAACAGAAACTTCCATCTTACTTTTATCCAAGTCTAGTTTTCTGTTTTCTCTTTTGTTTTTTTTCCAAAACACTTTTGCTTTTGAGCACACAATTTATCTTATTTTGTGGTTCTAATACTGGGTGTCCAAGACTGTTATCTAATATCTAGGTTGAGGGACCGATTCTACAACACAATTTGTGATGAAAACCAAAATTTGGAGGGAAAGATTTTAAAAAATTAATTTCTCCTGGTAATGATTGTATATCTGGTCATAATGATTTTATACATGTATCTGGTTGGCCAAGCTGTAGGAAGGGTAAAATCCACAAATATTGCATTACAATTTTTTTTTAAATAAGCCATTTTACAGCGTTTTAAATTTAAGACTGAAGTGCAAACTTATTCTGTGTTTAAATGTTTCATTGGGTATTTTATTTAATATCCAAAATCTGTAATCAAGACACTTCGATCTGTCAAGGCTTCCTTTCTTGGTTGAGGGACCGATTCTACAACACAATTTGTGATGAAAACCAAAATTTGGAGGGAAAGATTTTAAAAAATTAATTT
>JARFOD010135392.1:0-13483 GCA_031763545.1 Mopalia muscosa
TGCGCGATGGCCTGGCATAGCGTACGAGAGTTGTCTTAGTCTCGTCCACCATAGAAACTCTCGCGAGAATACGATTGGGTCCGGGCATTGACTTTGTTTCATAGATAATGGGGAGGTAAGTCTTATATATTAGACAATAGATGTCTTTGGTCGGTGGTTTAAACAAGAAGAGATTTAATTAATTCCATAGCTGACCATGTCGGGGTATGGACAGTGTAAAAGACCGAGCCGGATGTCAAGCCTTGCGATGCAATGACTTTTGACGTTGAAAAGATGCGCCATGATATCAAAGTTTTTTGTAAACGTTGCGTTGAGTTGACGAGAGTTGACATGGAGTGGTGTGAGGTCACCAGTATGACAAGAGGAGTGATCTCCCCTTAGCAACAAGGCAGGGTGGACCCTAGGACTGGTGTGGGTGTCTTTCCGTGATGCTTCACGCGCTGTGGAGTCTCGCGAGCCTTGACGAGAGTTGACATTGGGTGCTGTGGGGTCACCACCGTGACAGGTGGAGTGATCTCCCTCCGCTCAACCAGCATGGCAGCTGTCACCGCTTGTCCCTCTGGGACGAGTGTCACAGCCGCACCGCACCGGTATTTCTGGGATAAGCTGTCGATCTACTACACAAGCTTAACGGTTTCATAGATCCACCACAATCATTTATTTTGGGGAAATTGATAGATGGCAGTCATTGATGGGGTCTCGCCCCGATCGTGGAATTCCAATTTCTTCCCGTCTGCTCAAATCAATGTTTTTGCTCTCTTTATGAACATCCGCATTTTGTGTTTTTTTACGAGTAGGTGAATTTACACCAAACTCAAAATCATTCATTAATACAAAAAAGATAGGTTTAGACGATGTAACACTGGGTATGGATGGTATATCAATGCAAGAAAGAATTCGATTTTCTAAAACTGATCTGCTAGGATTTGGCATCGTCATTCTTTTACAATATACTGGTGGAGAGGGCTGTCCAGTTACAAGTTTTTGTACATTTCGAAGGTTCTCCTCTAATATGGTACCAGTTCACTGCTGTGAGTAAAAAGGTCGTAACATTCTTGTCTGTGTCACATTATAACTACACATCCCATTTTGCATCGGGGGCGGCGACAATAGCAGCATATATGGGTTTGGGTGATACCATAAAGCAATGAGAGAGATGGCGTTCTGATGCTTTCTAAAGGTGCAACTAAATATTTAACACAGAGCGACAGTAAATAGTCGAATTGCATTGTATTCTGTTTTGCTGGCCAGTTTTTTTCTTCTGTTTTATGGGTGACTTGTACAAGGATATGGATAGTGGAGTCAAGCTATGTGTATTGGGCTGAGAGGCGTGCGACGTCCAAACCTAGTGGGAGAAGTCTGGGCCTTTCTTGTTACAACATGGAGCTGACCTGGTGTGGAGTGAGGGGCATGAGCTGGAGCCAACTATTATGGACTATTAAACAAAAGCTTAGTCTATTCTCACCCCTCAACATAATCATTACTCATCTCGGTGCGAACGACATCGGGTCCATTAAATTGCGTTAACTGATGTCAGCTATGACCGATGATTTATGGGAATTGCTGTTATCGAATACTTGTTTAGGATTTTCTTATATGTTATCATGCGATCCGTCTCGAGTTGGCGCGAAAACGGGCCAAGAGATCTTTGAGTAGATTTATGCGCGAAAATGGGAGGTTTGTTTTGCAGCATCCCGATAATTCGCACCATTCACCGCTCCTTTATCGCTCTGACAGCGTGCACTTGTCTGATATTGGGTATGATGTTTTTCCTGAACATGATCGAAAATGCTTTGTATGATTTATGGGACCACAATCTGAATAAGTTTCAAACATCAGACAGTGAATTAAAAGCAAGCATTTGAAAGTTGTCTCCCATTTAAAATTTGTCGCATCAATAACAATATAATTAACTTGGCCGATGTTTATATTCTGGTCGGTTCATGGCGACAAGTGTAAGCCTTTCAAGCTTATTGTCACATGTGTGGAAGATGGTTTCATGGATAACATGGGTACTAGTGTACTAAAGAATTTAATTAAAAGCACATAAGTAACTACATGAGAAAAAATCCAGGGGTCATCAGCTTGTTTGCCGTATATACATGGACAGCCTGCCTGTGTACAATCTAGAGGCTGTTTGTGTATGTACTGTAAATGGGTATCAGTGTAGCCTTAGTTTTTTTTTCTCCTGCTCGGGTTATATTCGCGGGGATAGAATTTTTTGAATTTTTTTTTTTTTGGTGGCGTGGGAGGGGGTGTGGGGGGTTTAATTTAATTTATTCTACAAAAACATTTACATGAATGCCGCATGTAATATATACTCATCGTGTACTCAAAGCTAGACCAAGGCAGTGACCTTTACATACGTCATAAATTTACAGACAAGCTCGGTGGCAACAGATCAGGGCAACAGTGTGTGACTTTCCGAAGCGCTGATTGGACGAGCGATAACTATTTTATCCAATCATGTAAAGTCACCTGACTGGAGATCAGAAGCTTTTCCAACAAAATCCTCTGCATAAGGATTTTAAGGTTGACGATACCCTGACAATTTAAGGTGAATTTAATGAATACAGATGAGCGCTATATAACAACCAAAATGGATGACCCTATTGTGTTCCCAACTGCCCATGCACAGTAGTGTTTTTCAATAAAATAAACTCAAAATGTTGGGCAGAGGATATTTTACGCGAGCGAAAATGTGTAATATACTGTATCATTAATCTTAGCTTTGGATTATACATGTAATACCAAAGCATATTGTAGAAGTGCGAAACTAACGAAAACCGATTACGCGATAGCTTTGAATGCATAAACATATAATCTGATTAAAGCAGTCCTTGCAGTTATGACTGAGTCTATTCTCATTTTCCATCTATAATAACGAATGTTTAAAAAATGAGAATCACGTGGTACAAACCTCTTCAGTCTTCTCCACGGAATGAACTGATGTTTGTGTAAAGCGGGGTTACTTAATTTCACGGATAAACACAACAATCATCTAATGATGAAAGATTTGTTTACTTTAAACTCTCTCAAGGGTGACATAATGAATTAACGGTGATTATTTACCGGTGACAATAACAGTGTTTTACCAATACACAGAATGGCCGCCAGTAAATATAAAAAAGGAACAGAATCAATTTACATACATAAATGTTAATGAAAATAATGATATCATAACTTCTGATTATGAATAAGTTATGGGTTATGAATATTTAGCACTTGTGCAAAAAAGCACAACATATCTCAATTGGCATGGCAACGTTTTAACATAAGTATTTAACTAAGAATTAGGTTCGAACATAGTATTGGCATATACCAGTGAAGCACTAGGTATGTTATAAGAAAAAACATTAATTTGATAACAGTTATTCATTGAAATTATATGAGCAATGGCTTCAAGTATCCGATGAGATTCACGGATAGTGAAGTTACAATTAAACAGTTATTAGTAACAATTAATCATAAAAACGTTCAGGAATTCAAAATGGATACATTGTGACCTAGGGAAAATTACACCTACTGCACGTCACGTGACCATATGTACTTAATTGTATAATCTCTCACCACGAGCTAACACAATTTGAACCATTACAAAATGTAGTATCCAGTGACAATAAGCCTATAATACAGATATGATTTATATACTAGTACTAAGTAGTAGGCTCTTAGAGTACATGTATGTATTACCTGCAGCGAGACTACCATTGGCGATGCAAATAACGTTTGACGCCATTCATCTTATGGCCAAACCAACACAGCTCCCATGACATACTCCCATATAAAATAGAGAATTATTATACGATAAGCACAGAACTAATGCAATATAAGACATCATAAACATTACTCACTAAACTATAGCATTCAGTATTACGATGGAATAATACACAAAAAATATCTCAACTGTGTTCAGTTAAAGATTAACACTATGACCTCATAACGTGTAATGTAGATTGTATTCAAATTTAAGACCTGTATTGCAATACAGGTTCTATTTAACACATATATTTCATAAACGCAAAACTCAGTTTGATACACTGCGCGAGTAATTGTAGAGTCACAGTACATATTACACTACTAGGCCAAAAACAGTTGCACAACAACGTCCACTAAACTACAATGTTCAAATGCGAGACTTCCCGTACTATCATAAAAACGTAGTACAATACACGACTCCTGTCAAATACTAAGTCATTCAAAGTGGGTTGAATTTCATATCCGGAAAATCATTACAAAACACACAACTACAATGTCCAAAGGTGAGCCTTCCAGTACTTAACTGTCCTCTATAAACATAGTACATTTCTCGACTCCTGCTAAACACTAAGTAATACAAAACTAGCGCCTAAAAAATAAATGTCTATATTGCATAGTGCATACGTACTATTACAGTATACAATAGACACAAATCTGACCCCAAAATATGTCTCTTGTAGTTGATTTATGTTCGTGTGTGTGCTATACCTTCAACTGATTCCAACAATAATCACTGTATGTGATCCAACAGCTTTTAGGTCATTTAACACTAAATAACGGCAAATCGCACACTAATTCAGTTTTATGAACAAGTAGCGATGAAAAATGACTAACAATATAATATCCATCAAAGTTCAAGATCAAAATGTCAAACAAATAGGTTTTCAAACTTTGACAAGGAAAAATGTCGAAAATCCTAACGTTAAACCATCGTTTATAATGGATTACATCACAGAGGTGCCAATTATCGTCTCGTAAATGTCAGAAAGCACCAAAATATTACGAGTCCTAGCAAATTACATCTTACGAATGTTTGTCTTGAATCAAATAGTTAATCTGTATTTGTTTACATGATAATAACAATATAGGTAGCCCAAAAATACATGTGTTGGCGAGAATCTCCCATCCCCGAAGCGCTGGTCGACTGGAAACCACGTTTCGAGCAGCTTCAGGTCAATGTAATGACAACGTTTTAAATTAAGAAAGTCCGAATTGTCTAAGGCAGTAGTGCCCCTTTAACCTTTAAAATCCTATTTTTAGGAGACAGCAAAATGATCATGATATGCTAAAGAGAGTAGTCTCCCCTGTACTGTTAAAAAAAACATATCAATGGACTTGACAACAAAACGTCCATACGCATAGTAGTTACAAAAATGTTGTGTTTAATTATTCTAAAAAACAGATGCGGGAATCACCCGGTCACACCTACACCCCTCTTTGCCTCGCCCTCTAGCCAACTTAACTGCAGAGCGTAGCTCATTAAAAGGATTCCGATGTGTACCAGCAGTCAGTCTTGTTGATCGTCTCAACACTCTGTCTGGTACAATCGTGGGTTTATTATCAATATAGCCTCTGGTGTCAATATCAAGTTAAATATGTGGCATGTCATATCTATTTGTTCTGTAGACCAATTCTTCATCATCGGATATTATTTCCTGGTGTGTGTCTGTTGTTGGTTTACTGATATAATCTGGTTTGTGTCGAAGACGTTGAATCTTTGGTTTCAGGGGTAATTATGGAGTACAAAGCTTCCAAAGCCATCAGCAGACTCTAGGTACACATCATTGTCTTGTTGTTTATCCACAATCTTGTAAATACGACTGTCCCAAGCATCCGGTTTTTTTATTCCTTCCTGGCAATCCCCAATTCCGTAGAAATACCCTAGTTCCTATAGAAAGAGGTGCTTCCTTCGCTTTCTTGCCATACGCCTGTTTTCGAATACCAGCATTTATGTCGCTTGTACGCGTCTCGAAGACGTTTCTGGTGTACATTTACCCAAGCGTCTGGATTTTCATCCTCATCTAGGTCAGTTCCACATAAGATATCAATTGGAAGTTTAGGATCACGACCGAACATTAAGTAGAAAGGGGCGAAGCCTGTTGTAGAGTGCGGAGTCATGTTGTTGGAGAACACGTGTTCATGCCATTGTCTCTTTTGCTTCTGAGGTAAAGTTCGAAGTAGGTCGTGAAAAGTCCGATTGAACCTCTCACACTGACCGTTGCATTGTGGGTGGTAAGGTGTCGTGTGAGACTTGGTAATACCATAAATTTTGCAGAGCTGAGAAATCCAATTTGACTCGAAATTCCGACCTTGGTCACTGTGAATTCTTTTCGGTACTCCATACCTGATAAACTAATCTTTGACAAGCACTCTTGCAACAATCTCAGCTTTCTAATTACGGAATGGAACTGCAACTGTGAGTGTAGAGAAAATATCGGTCATCACCAACACATTTTGAACACCTGACGTTGGGTTCAAATACCGTAAAATCTATGGCTAAGATCTCTGCTGGACACACGGCTGTTACTCGACCCATCGGAGTTCTAACTGGCTTGTACGGCATCTTGGCTAAAGTGCACCTATCGGATCTTTCGATCCAGGTTTTGACGTCATTATGTAGTTCAGGCCAATAGTACTTTGAACACGCAACAACTTCAAAGAATTATTGGATAGAGTTGATCTGTTTTGCTTGGTAGGTTGTATCAGGCTTTCCCAAAAGGTAAAATATCATGCTTATGTCAGGATCTTTGCGTTTTAGATCTTCCAGCTGTTGACTTGTAGAAACTGGGAAAGGACTAACTGCTTCAGTTTGAAGGCGAGATAAGGCATCAGTCCGTTGGTATTGTGTTTCTCTGAGCGAAAACGAACGTCAAAACGGAAAGAAGCAAGCTGTGAAACCCACCTTTGCTCAATGGCGATAAATTTAGCTTTCGACATAATGTAAGTGGGTTGGTGTCCGCGTAGGCCGTGAATGTAGTACCCAACAAGTAGTCTCTGCATTTGGCCCATTTCAGGGAACAACTCTAACTTTTACTGCTGTACTTGTCCATTTTCTTTTCAGTTCCTCGGAGACCACGACTTGCATAAGCTATGACCTTAACACCATCAGACTGTATCTGCGACCATACTGCTCCCGATTCTGTGTTCGATGCATCAGTTTTCACAGTGAAGGTATAGTCAGCATATCCCAAAACATGGGTTGATGTTAATCTATGTTTCAATTCAATGAAAGCAGTCTCACATTCTTCAGTCCATTTATCGCCGATAAAAAATATTAAATGATATTAAATGTCCCAAGTAATTCACTTCTGACTGGAAAAACTTACATTTCTTTAATTAGTTTAAGCCCAACTGATTGTAGTTTCTGGAAAATAATCTCTAGTCTACTGAGATGTTCACTGACTGTCTTGGAAAAACATACTAAATCATCCAAATAAGCAAGTATTGATGTGAATATTTCGTCTGCATAGATGTGTTGCACGAGGGTTCTTATACCTACATTCCTGGCAGCTGCATACATTTTGAAATAAACTTCAACAAAAGTCGACGTCAAACGTATATACCATTGTATGTCTCATAAAACATCGTTTGATGTTGGCACCATCTGATCCCTGTCGATAAGTTCTTGGATGCCATGTATGTAACAAATCAAAATACAATATCGGCATTTTTATTGTAGTCTACATCAGTTTATTTTTCCGATAGTCAGACATAGTGATGCTCACTATGGAACATGTTGCAATTTTAGGCCTATAAAAGAAATATAGTTTTCCTGATTTATTCTTCACTAGAAATAGCATCTGCTTTGCTTAATGCAGAGGGTGGATGGACTTCTGATCAGATTGTAGTTTTGGAGCAAATTTATTGCCGCAAAATAGATGTTGTGAGGGAGAAGTTTGTAATTGATGTCTCGGATGCTTTTATTTCACTAGCACAAAAGGGTTCCAGTCATCGCTTTATTTTACATAAGAGAAAAAACACCCACATATGTATAATAAAATATGTTTTACATGTGTCGAATTCTTTTCCATTGATGTTGAATTGGAATATGAAAATTCTTTTCAGCATATGTAAATGTAAATATTTATTTGAAAATGTGAAATTCCTTTTCACATAAGTTAATCGGGCCTTTTCACATAAGTGAAAACCTTCGCATATGTGAAATTGTTTTTGCATGTTGAAATCTTTTTCACATATGTAAAATAAATATTTAACATATGTATAATAAAGATAAAAGTGATTAAACGGTTTGCCATAATAATCTGCTTCGTTGTTCTTAAAGATTGCTTGTTTTATTGCTAGATAGTTTCGGAATTTTTTCCTCACAATGTATTCATATTTTACTAATTTTATTACTAAACTATGTGCATCATGACAGGTAACATACATTTACAAATGAATATATTAATAATACATTTTTATGTTTTCAATATTGAGGTATACTTCATTCGTAGTAAGTGCGGGTTTCTTCGCCAACAATGTGATTAAGCTAAGAAAAAAATTACTCGTCGGCTGTGCATAGCTTTGTAATATGCTTACTTGTCACTTACAAGGTTTGTAACCTATATCGGGCTTGAAATAATTTGCATATGATGAAAGAAGAAAACAAACCAATTCAGAGAACTGTGGCGTATTCATGGATTTTTTTGTGTAACATCCCCGCCCCCTGCCCTCAATAGAATAAGAGAAACCAGAAGAGTTTGTGATGGAGTGGTGTGTTTGTTCTTCGCCCTTTTAAATGGCTTAGATGCCAGCTAAGAATTTAGAGCTTCCTGGTACTGGAAGGCCCCATGACGTCGTCATTTTCGACCGGGATCCGCGTCCTTCCCCCTCCCCGACACGCACCTTTCTAATGAAGTGAGCTCCGACACCAGATGCTGCATCTGTTTCCATTGTTTTTGTAGCGAATCAACCAATAATCTTTTTTGAAAATCGATGGTTAAACAAACAGCCCCTGAATGCGCATGGCAATCATACGCGGAAAGCTATTGCTAAACTCAAGTCATTTATAATATCTATGCTTCCGTTGCTTGATATTAAAAAAGCTACAACCCTTGGTTATACAGTCAGATTTTAAACGTGGTAAGTAGGGAAACGTTCTTCGAAATTCTTTTATCATCATTTTTGTTGTCTCTACTATATTCCACTGATTTGAAATTTTGTTCTTTTTACACGCCGGTCCATGTTTTATGCTTTCGTTTTTGTTACGTTTAATTGATCTACATGTGACACTCTACGGTACCTACATTAGGGGCTCTTGACTTAACGACTCTTAATCAATATACATCCAACATACCAAAAAAGCTCAGAATCTGCAAAAAGTGTCCATCTGGGGCAGTGGTTGACAAGTAACACGTTTTATTATGTTGTCAAGTCTATTTCAGCAAATATTATTGTCATCCTTGTTTAAATGTAATAAGTTAATTGATCCGCAGAACTTTAATCATTTAAATCTTTATGTAAATTTATTTCAACGGCACTAGATGTAAGATGTTACCTAAATGAGATTTATAAGACCTGCTTAGTATAACCCTTTTTTATCACTAACTTATTTATCTGTATTTACGCTGCTGTTGATATTTTGGGAGAAAGGCCTACTCCGCTTATCCTGCAATAAACAAACTTAAAACTATACAGACATTTGATCTTTAGTGTAGAGAGTGAAAACTTTGCTTTTCTCTAAAGGGATTCGAACTATTGTCTCTGACTAGCAAGGTCAGCCCTCTAACAAACTGACGTACAGTATAACGATAACAAATTCATCGTTGTATAGTCAGCGAATCATTCTCTACAGTAAGCAATGGCATTTAAATTAGTGTCTATTTTTATGGAGAAAAGACCCACAATTAGATTTTAACATGAGGGTTATTCTAAAAATTTGGTTTTGGCAGATATATATATTTTTATTTTGTTCTTCAAATGGGAAACGACCAGACTTTGGGGTAAATTAAATGAAAGGATTTTTCAAAAGTGAATAAGAGATAAGTACACATTACAAATACTTATAAATACGTGATATTGTTGCTATGTAACCATACAGGGATTTGATTTTTAAAAAATGGGTAATGCTATAAAAACTGTTATAGTATACGTTATATATTTATGGGCATTAAATTAAATCGATCATGTTTGGTGGCAGGTGAGCGTTTACTGAATAGAACTGTGGATCTGAAATCAGTATGTGGTGTAGACGAGTATCTGAAAGAGTCCTTATGTGTTCTGTTTTAATCATCATCGCGGGATGTCTCTTACTACATCTGTTGATCAAAACGTATCCAGGTATGTGATAATTTATTCTAAAAATGTTGTCAATTTGAAAGGTGCAGTTAAAAAGCCCGTCCGTAACAGGATTTAATTGTTGTTTTCGACTGAATCGAGCAATCTAAAAGATCTCATTCTTTGTGGACAAATCTCACCCTGTGAACAAGGGTCCATAAAGCCAGGTATATGCAGTTATAATAATGCCAATATTACGATACAGATTATGGTTTATTAGTTATTATTTTGTAATAAAATATGACCAGCTTAGCACCTTGTTTGTAAGACTATTTCTCCCTGGATTGACAATATACAGGGATATGTTACAGAAGCTTTAACTTTGAATTGCCGATTCGCGCGAGTGCGAGATCTCGCGAGATGCTTTACCGGTTTGCAAGGGAAGAAGACAGTGTGTTGAACGAAAATTACTTGATTTCACTCTTGAATATTTTCATTTAACAGCTGCTTTCAGGAATAAAAAGACTTATATATAAACGACTATTTTGAATTTCGTAAAAAGTATTATTAAAACTTTGAGAATGTGCATTCAGGTCAAAAAACGAGCTAAAGCTTTACATGGAATATCAATAGAGGAGAAGTTAATGCTCGGTCTTGTATATTCACATTCCGTACAGGTAAAATATTTAAAAACAACCAAAAAATTATTGAAAGGGGGAGACTCTGATGAGCTATCTATCACCATAGTAATGCACATGCGCATTAACAACTGTAAACTTCACCAGTTTTCCTGACTGTGCGGAAAAGATCGAATGAGAGCAATATCGAGTACCTGATTCTATATGGATTGGGCCTGGATAAGGCCGAGTTTCATATCTCTGTACATTGTAATCCCAACCTATACATGAATATCAAAACCCTGCAACTAAAATCTCTAAACCACTTTCGCAACACTAATTAAGCATAAAGGAACAACAAAACTGTTGAAGACCTTTTGTTTTAGACGAAACTCCCTGGTGAATCACGTAAGTGTAATAGTTGAATCCAGGTATCTTTCATATGCTTTCAACCGGTCGCTCTAGTAAACCGATTTGGTGCCTGTGAAGAGGTGGAGGTAGACATCATGCCTCCTCCGTCTTCAACTCGCCCACCTCCGCCTCCTCGAGGGCGGAATAATGGAAAACACCTTCGGTTAAAAACCAACAGAACCGACAAAAGTGCTGGTGCTGGTAGCTATCCAAAACGAAAAACTAGAATTTTACGTTTATGAAAACTTGTAAATTACGATGTTTGACACTTTATTTACAAATTTAAGATAGAAATATTTTTTTACCAAACAAAAAAAAAAACACGCAAAAAGACAGAAAATACCACACAAAAAGAAAAAAAATATTTACACTACTGTATGTCCATTTTGGTTGATTTGTTTCTATTTTTTAATAGAGCTTTAGAGAAAAGAGTTTGACCATGTTCACGCCACAGCTTAGCTGAAATACCGCTGCATGTGGCGTAAAACGTCAATCAATCAATCATGCTTGGTTCCCTATCCAACTACTCCCTTCGTGGCGCATAAACAAGAAGTTTATCACGAGGTCAGAAGAAACAATGCCCGTCGAGGAGTATAGATAGGCACAAAGTGGAGTTTACATTTTACCCATTAGGCGTGCTGTTAATTTGTATTCTTTCCAAAGGATTTTGTGTTACACATTTTGTCATATATATTTAATTCTATGTGAATTAATATTGCGTTTACCCTTGACACCCTGAGATCTTCATTATTACCTTTACCCATGACTGCCTGGGGTTGAGATCTTCATTATTGCCTTTACCTATGACTGTCTGGGGTTGAGATCTTCATTATTGCCGTTACCCATGAGTGTCTTTGTTAGAGCTTCAGTATTGCCTTTACCCATGACTGTCTGGGGTTGAGATCTTCATTATTGCCTTTCACCATGACTGTCTGTGGTTGAGATTGTTACCCGGTTATGTCTTCAGGACGGCCCATTGTAAGACCTCAGGAGAGTCTATGGGAGAGCCAAAAATAAATAGTTAGCAACTACATTTTTGGAGTTAATAAGAATGTATTTTGCATGACAAAAGGCCCCAAGCGGCAATGAAAATTATACACGCCGCATATATCATTACGCAATGCTTCGGTTATGTCTTGGGAGTTACTTCCCTTTAGTTAAGAAATTTGAAAGGGGCCCCTGCATCTAACACATTCTTACAAGATCTTCATTATTACCTTTACCCATGACTGTCTGGGGTTGAGATCTTCATTATTACCTTTACCCATGACTGTCTGGGGTTGAGATCTTCATTATTGCCTTTACCCATGACTGTCTGGGGTTGAGATCTTCATTATTGCATTTACCAATGACTGTCTGGGGTTGAGATCTTTATTATTGCCTTTACCCATGACTGCCTGGGGTTGATATTTGATTGGTGTGCTATTTAAATATGGATTTGGGAAATAAGTTGCAGTCCTTTGTCAGCAAGCATACTTTGGTTGACAAGCTACTATAGATGTATCATCTGTGGTATTTACTCATAATATCGATTTGTGTTCGACTCCTAAATATCAACAAGTCAACATTTGTTTGACAACGACTTGACTAGTGATGCAGCTTCAATTATACCGAAGCGGATTCTCTTAGAGGTTCGTAATATTAATTTCTGTTTTATTTTTTCTAGGTATGATACGGTTAAGGTCAAACTTTACGCTGGTAAGTTTTTGATTAAGAATTTATCTTGTCCATTCATCTGACGCGTTTCGACTGGTGTATTGTGTCAATTCATTCGGCGTGTGTCTACTGGTATATTACGTCAATTCATCCGGCGTGTTTCGACTGGTGTATTGTGTCAATTCATTCGGCGCGTTTCTACCGGTGTTTGATGGTAATTCATCCGGCGTGTTTCGACTGGTGTATTGTGTCAATTCATTCGGCGTGTGTCTACCGGTGTCAATTCATCCAATGTATTTCTAATCGTGTATTGAATCAATTCATCCGGCGTGTTTCGACTGGTGTATTATGTCAATTCATTCGGCGTGTGTCTCTACCGGTGTCAATTCATCCAATGTATTTCTAATCGTGTATTGAATCAATTCATCCGATGTGTTTCCACTGGTGCATTGTGTCGATTCATCATGCGTGTTTCGGCTGATGTATGGTGTTAAATCAGCCGGAGTGTTTCAACCGGTGTACATGTGAATTGATCGTTGTTTAATTGTTTCCTAGAAACTGGCACTTCGCCATTCTGAGAGAGGTTTTATCTTTTCCAAAACAAAATCTATGATGGAAATCAAACATTCATTTAAAGGCTTGGTTACGTTTTCATTATCTGTCAAATTGGGTCGGCTCTGTCAGTGGTCGTTGGTGAAAAGTGTGTTTGAATTGGCAAAGTCTCCCATTGAATATATTCTGATTATATCAAAGGTATTGAGATGGTCATATCCTTTACTATAGTATGTCAGTAGAACGTGGTGTTGGATATACTAATAAAGCTA
>JARFOD010135403.1:0-27549 GCA_031763545.1 Mopalia muscosa
AAAAATTATTTACATTTTGGCTCCAATTTCAGTGATTATGGTGAAGACAAAATTGATTTAATCTTAGTTTTTCTTTTTTTTTTTTTTCAAAGCTTTATGACAGTTTATGACAACTTTTAGTTTTTAAAAAGAACTATTTCATAAAAATCAATCATGATTTTTTGCAAAAATAGCTTTAAAAGTACTAAATAAAAAAACAGGCTAAAAAATGTACCGTTATTTTTGTACATTTTTTTAAAATGGCCCTTATGTTAACTCGTAACTTGTAACTACAGTTTAAGAGGCTCATTCAGCTAAAAACTGTGGCGGTCTTTACAGGGTGGAAAATCGGGTCATTCTTAGATCAGCCAGGCCTGTGCTGTTAGGGATAACGGTCAGAACAAGGTCTCTCCATGGTTCTGCAATTTAATTTAGTAAGGACCGATTTATAGATTTCCCAAATTGTTTGTAGTCTTTGTCTAAATTTGCACTGATTTTGACAAATATTTTGCTATATAATTATATAGAATTACTTAGTTTTAATTCCCTAAACTGTATTATATATACATTTATGTAATACATTTCCCATTGGATTTTATGCAAATTTAAAATGTTCTTTTTCGCTAAAATGTTATAATTTTACAATGTTTTAGTGCCTGGCCCATTCAACTGTAACTTTGATGGGAATAGATGCGGCTGGACTCAAGACACCACAGACGACTTTGATTGGTCAACGGCACATGGATCCACTGGCACAAAGGGCACAGGACCAAAAGTGGATCACACTACTAAAAGTAAAGGACTAATATTAGCCTTAATTTCATTTGAATAGCTCAATTTGATCAAAAGGATAATGATTTAAAGAATATGAAATATATTCAGTCTTAACAAAATAATGTTTTTAGGTTATTCTGATATTCTGGTTCTGAAAATATATATTTTTATTTGTCTAAAAACATTTCTTTTTTTTTGTGCATCTTATTTTCTCTGCTTTTATCATATTTTCTGTTAATACAGTAATAAGACTTAAAATAGAAAAATGACACTATCAAAACATATTTTTAAAAAAAATTATCTTCTGATCACACTGAGTTTTAAATAATCAAATTAAAATCACATTTTGAATGAAGCCATATTTGAAAAAAAATTCCCTACATAATTATGAAAAATATTATAATTATTGAAGTACATTGATATTAAAAACTTTCCACCATTGTTAATAAATAAATATTTGTTTTGACATCTCAATGTTATGAAATATTTCTTTTCCAGATGGCAAATATATATTCATTGATAGCTCTGGAACTAGAAAGAAGGGCGACAAAGCACGGTATATTAGTCCACCCCAGAGGCCCTTTGGAGCAGTTTGCGTTCAGTTCTGGTATTTTATGTATGGAGAACACGTGGACACCTTGAATGTCTTTGTTCAAACAAAACCTCATCTAGAGAAGCCAATCTGGTTTCGGAAAGGGACAAAAGGATTCAAATGGATTAAAGCACAGATCAATACATATGTTATGGTCCCATATTTTGTAAGTTAACAATGAGCTATATGCTAAAATGTATTTTTATTTTTTGGGGTTTTTTTTTTCTTCTATTTGTTATGCTGTCTTTATGTGCTTTTTTTTGTTACCTACCTTGTTAATTGCCTTGCTGATATTTTTGTAATTGCCAATTGGTGGTCAATATGAATACATATCTATACCAAACATCAGGATATGTAATTTTGCATGACTATTTTGTACTGCTAAACAATTAGATATATTTTTTAGTATAATTATTTCAGCTGGTAACATTGATGTATGAACTAACAATTGTATGGGAAGGCCTGTAACTTAATGGCTATAAGAATGATGCCGTTGGTTGTAACAACTTTATAATTATCATCACAGAATATTAATTGTATTGCTAAGACCTGGATTTGAATTTGTTTCTGTTTTCCCCCACTTTGGCAGATAGTCCTAGAGGGCATTGTTGGAGGAGGTATTCGTGGTGATATTGCTATTGATGATATCTCTATTGAAAATGGACTATGCTTAGAAAGTAATTTTAATTTTATTTCTTAGTATTTTCTTTCCTAAATGTCTCATGCTGTAGTAATAGATTTCATGTGAAATGCCCGGTCAAACATCATCTCCTTAATATGGTGTAATAAATACCAAAATCCTGATCTGGCCTATCAACATCATATGAGACAAAGGTAAACTGGAAACATTGTAGTTAATACCCAAATCTTGATCTAGCCTATCAACATCGTATGAGAGAAATGTGAACTGAAAACATATCATAAAATTGAAAAAAAGTAATAATTTTATTCTCTCTCCAACTGTGAGCTCAATGTAATTTACATATATTTGATTATTGATTAGATAATATATAAATATACTTTACCTGGGATTTTTGAATCAGTAAATTGTACTTATTATTGATTAGATGATATATATGTAGCTAGGATTTTGGGAGCAATAAAACGGTATTTGATTAATGATTAGATAGTGTAAATATACTCAAGCTGGGATGATGTTTTGGGACATGATTATTATTATTATTAGCTGAGCCTTCCCCAGGACAAGCTATTGGTGTCGAATGTGACTTTGAATCTGAGGATATTTGTGGGTTTAGTCAGCTGACTCTCACTGATAATTTTGATTGGACAAGAGCTTCTGGAGAAACCGCTACAAAGCTGTCTGGCCCTTCAAATGATCACACCTACAACACCAACAAAGGTATGCAGTGAAAATATTAAACCAAAAGTAATATATTTATCAAACAAATCACAATCCGGATGAAACCTAATCTAGCCATAATTAAGAAAGAAAAAAATGCTCAACTTTCGCATCAAATCAAAATAAATGGCCTGCTTGAAGCAATTATGTGCTTAGCCAGCTTATGTAACCGTAGTAATAAATGTAATAAATGTATGTTAATTCTTGTTGGACCACATTGTAAAACAAATGTCCTTGTTTTGGTTATGTCATAGGTCATTACATGTACATTGAGACTGCTAAGCATGGGAATAGTGACAATGCCATAATAAGTTCTCCTGGTTATACCACTGGTCAGTTTGCTGGCTGCCTGCAATTCTGGTACCACATGTTTGGTAAAGGCACGGGGAATCTTAATGTGAGGCTAGTCAATAATGGACAACAAACAGGAAATGTAATATGGAACAAAGCAGGTATTTTTTTTTTGCTGTTGTTTTTTTGTCAAAGGTAGTTTTATTGTTTTGAACAATATGAGTGTTGTTGAGGGAAGGGGGGAATTTAGTCATAACTGGTTGTTAAAGTTTTTCTATATTTATTTCGGGCTTCTTGTACAATGTGTAAATCTTTTCCATAAAACAAAATTAATGTATTTAAGTTGTAAATAGTAATAAAATGATCTCTAAGCAAACCACTTGCTCCCTTATCAGTAATTTGTCTCATGGCAAACAGGACCACATATATACCCTTCCACACAAGATAATCTTTTCCTGCATAACTACTAAATAAAGATCAAAACTTCCACTTATTTCTGATATTTTTTTTTACTTTACTCCTGTAGGTGACCAGGGCAATAAATGGAGAAGAGGTGAAGTGACCATCCCAAAGAGCACACCTAATTTTAAACTCCAGTTTGAAGGAATTAAGGGCAAATATGTCACCAGTAATATTGCTATTGATGACATGGCAATATTAAATGGTACTTGTGGTGATAAAATTGGTAAGTTTCATGGTTTTTGTTTCAAATACCAGAGTCAAATCGTCAAATTTATATCATAAATATAGTTTTTTTTTCTGTTACTTACTAAAAATATTCTACGAGGCACCTGGTAGTAAGAGAAAACTGATAATAGATTCAAAAGCGGTAGATAACTTGTTTTACACAGATTAAGCACACCCTCATCAAATGACTGGGTCATATCAGCGAAATAGTTTAGAATTTTCGTGTGTACTTGAAACTTCGATTTGCTGTTTCCAGGTTATTGTGATTTTGAAGAAGACGATACATGCTCATGGACTAACTCAAAAGCTGATGATTTTGATTGGTTAATTGGAAGTGCCCGAACAGAGAGTCCAAGCACAGGACCAGCTAATGATCACACCCTGAAAAATGCTCAAGGTATAGTTGCAGTTATCCACCGAAAAAAAGCTGTGGGGAAACTGACACTAACATAATACCCAAGTAGTGTAATTTTAGACTTTCCGGGATAAATTTCCTACTGTTTTTAACCGTAAAGTGGAAAATCCTCCTCTTAAAAGTGCAATACCCTTGGTGGTCTTGTTGTAATAAATAATACATATTATCAAGGTTTAGTTGCACATATCCACCAAAAAAAAGCTGTGGGGAAACTGAGACTAACAAAATACCTAAGTAGTATTATTATAATAATGGTAATATGAGGTTATATTGTCAGCCATGGCTCATGTAGGTAAACTATGGGGCATCAACCTTTATGCTGAATTTGCTGTCAGCAAAGAGAAAGAATCCCAATTGCATAGTGTTTTGTACTAAGTCTGCTCCTTTTCATACTATGGTCGACTCATCCTTCTTTGGTGTACCGTCTAGCAACATCAGGTATATGAGTGAGTTGCACAATGTAGCTGGTAGTCCTTGAGTGTGAAATGGAAAATCCTGCTCATAAAAGTGCAATACCTTGATATCCAAAAGGTGGTCTTGTTGTAAATATTACTTTACATACTATGCGTTAGTCTCGGTTATTTATATTTCATATGCATATTTAAATTACAGGTAAATATCTGTATATTGAATCTTCATCGCCAAGACGCAAAGGTGATGTGGCACAGCTAGTTAGTGAAGTGTTTAAATCGGGTAAATCGGGCTGTCTTCAGTTCTGGTACCACATGTTAGGAAATGGGATTGGAGAGTTAAGAGTACGGCTTAAGACTCAGGATGATACAGGTAACGGAACCATCCTTTGGGATCTCTCCACTCATCAAGGATTTTCATGGCAGCAAGGGACGGTACCAATCTCCAATGTAAATCCATACCAGGTAAGAACACTTGTTGGCCGAAAATTTCATCATTTCGTCTTTGTTCCTCTGTATTTTTTCTGATGTAAATTTAAAAAATTTGATGAAAAAAAAAATGTCTAAGGAAATGTAAGTTCTTTTCTGTTTTCAGGTAATTAGTACTTCATATTTGTACTTACTGGTTGTATGCTAATTGTTACAAAATTTGAGAGGAAAATAAGAAGAATCTTTTAAACTAACTAAATTTATCTTTTACTGTTCTCAGTTAATCTTTGAAGGCATACGAGGATTAAACTCTCAAGGAGACATTTCTTTAGATGACATTAGTTTTGTTGATGGACAAGCCTGTAGTGTGTCACCAGCCAAGGCTGTACCTGTGCCAACCACTTCCACACCCCCTCCAACAGGAACTCCATCACCCACAACATGTAGGTTAAAGTTTGTCAGATGTGAGATTTCAGATATATATGTCAATAGCTGAATCATTTATCAATTTGCTTGTTTATGGTATGCAGTGTTTATTATATGATAACTATCACGTATGACTAAGAATATATATAAATATATCTTTTCTATTTCCAGTGGCATTGTTCAATTGCAATTTCGATAAAGACCTTTGTGGGTGGACCCAGGCCAAAAATGACAATTTTAATTGGACCAGGCACAGTGGTGTGACATTCTCCCCTAAGACAGGACCAGATTTTGACCACACCTCTAAAAGTATGAAGTTTATTCGGGCAAAAGCGGATTTGCTAACTGAAAATTATGTTCTTAAAATATATACAATATAGGTTTTGTTATCATTTATATTTCTTCATGTTAAAAATACTGACATCAGATTTTTTGTGTAACCCTAAAAATTCACTAACACACAAATAATTTTGTTAATAATAGAGACTAAACTCTGATTTACCAAAAGAGACCACACACTGATTTTACCAAACTACAGGTAACAATTGAACCACATTTTAATAAGTTATACCTGTACCATGTGTCCTCGTTATATCTTGTAGAAGGCTCCTATCTCTTTATTGAGTTGACTAGTCAGAAGAATGTAGATATTGCTCAGTTATTTGACCATCTATGTGAAATAATTGACCATATACCTGTACCATGTGTCCTCGTTATATCTTGTAGAAGGCTCCTATCTCTTTATTGAGTTGACTGGTCAGAAGAATGTAGATATTGCTCAGTTATTTGACCATCTATGTGAAATAATTGACCGTATACCTGTACCATGTGTCCTCGTTATATCTTGTAGAAGGCTCCTATCTCTTTATTGAGACGACTGGTCAGAAGAATGGTGATATTGCTCAGCTGATCAGTCCTGAAATCAGTGGCTCCATTAAGCAGTGTTTTACTTTCTGGTATCATATGTATGGCGATCACGTTGATACACTGAGTATCTATGCTGGGTTAACAGCCAAAGATCCAATATGGACCCTGTATGGTACTCATGGTAACAAATGGTTAATGGGAACTGTACAGCTTAATGGAGGCCCAGCGTCTACACCAAATATTCAAGTAAGGAAAGTTACCCATGCCTAGTTTACATGTTAACTACAAGTTTCTCCTGATCATCAACAATCTGGGTTAAAGCCCCCTGGATAAGTGTTGTCTTTACTGAGCAATTAAGTTAGCTGACAATACTAGTAGAGACTAGAGCACTAGAAATAATCAAATATTTTACTAAGCAGGGACACTTTAATAATACATAGAAGATTTTCATTGAGATAATACTTTAGATGTGGGGAATATCTTTTATTTCTTTTTTTCGTAAGGCACCATATTCCATTGTTCTTGCTTTTAAGATTTCTGAAACGATGTTATCTGTAACATAGCTAATTTTGTGACTTTTACTTGCAGATTCTAATTCAAGGTCGCAGGGGTATCAGTTTTAGAGGCGATATAGGAATTGATGATGTTAGTCTGACCGCCGGCCAGTGTCCGACAGGTAAGGTCAATAAAACTGATTTACAAGTACAATCCTATATTCAAGGTTTGCCACATGCGGCATCATTGAATAAGAGCTCAATATACATTACACGGAAACTGTTGATATGGGTGTATGCACAGCGGGCAGACAGTTAATCCTCTCCAGTTAGCTACCTGTATTTAATTGATTATCAATTGTAAATTATGTAGTCAAGTTTTATCATCAAAGTTAATGGTCTTCAAATTAAATTTTTTTTATTGGGGCTGCTCTGGGTTAAAGATCACTATCTCAACTTTTGGAATATGCGATAATAAAAAAATCACAAATTTTGAGCTGAGGGGGGCTAGAGTATCCTTAAAATAAAAATAAAACTTTGTGTAAAAGATTGTAGAAAAAAATAAATCCCTGCCAGGAATATACAAATAAATATATATTTTCAGGTATGAGGGCAGGATAAAAGTATTAATTGTATTGAAATAGAACCCTAGTATAAACAGATTGTAAAACAAAAAGTATCTTGTCTGGCAGATGCACATAAATATATTCTTTCATGTATTACCCCAGGGCCAAAACCCACCTCTGGTACAGCTTTAAATGGATTTGATTGTGACTTTGAAAGCGCTGATATATGTGGCTACATTCAGAGCACTAATGACAACTTTAACTGGACACGCCTGAGTCACAATACCATATCTTTAGGTACAGGACCATCGGTTGATCATACATATGGAACAACACAAGGTGAGTCTCATTATTAGGTTTTAAAGTTTACTTGGAACACCTATTGAAATCAAAAGGATTGTTATTTTTATTATTATTATTATTGTGATTCTAGACGTCACTTTTCTCGAAGACTGTAGGGTATATTGAGGAGGTATTTTTTTCATTCAGTATTAAACTGAATTAGACTTATACATTGTAGATGGTGTAATTCCATGACAGTACGTATTTTGTAGATTTTGGCTATTGTGAGTGTTAGTTTTTATATGATTGGTCAAATGTCACATTGTTTGTAACTTTTTGTAAATTATCCATTTTTTTGGGGGGTTAGAACAGAATTATTGATTTTTTTTATATATGTACATGATCATCCTGTTTTAAATATTAATTCAGCTTAAAATTGAATTCAGCTGGCGCAATAACTTTATGTTCTGAACAGGGAGTATAATCCTATACTGAAAAAAAAAATTGTTTTCCCAACAGGTCATTTTATGTATGTGGAAGCCTCTCCTCCACATAAACCCTATGACAGAGCCCGTTTGTCCTCACCTGAGATCCAAACTGCATCTGAGAAATGCCTGGAATTCTGGTACCACATGTATGGAGCTGATATGGGTACTCTAAGTTTATACAGTCTTCAGGGGGGTTCGCGACCTGTGAGCCAACTACTATGGACTAAATCTGGAAACCAAGGGAAAATCTGGTCTATTGAACATGTAGCTCTTCCTAAAGTCAATACACAAAGGGTGAGGTTAAATGTTGTTTCAGATTGTGCGCAGTATCAATTTGCAAATGTGAAATTCAATTTACATTTAAATATACATGAAATATAGTTTTCTTTTTATCAAAAATAAAACTCATCCAGGGTTTTCAACTGATAATAATAACTTCAACAAGCTCTGTCCTAAGTGATGGGGAATGTTTCTACGGGGTTTTTGGTTATGTAATTTTAATGTTTGTCAGAATAACATTATAGTACATTACATGCCTCGTTCTTCAAAGATCAATGCAGTTAAAACTTATCTTCTTTGATAATTTCCATTTCTTCTTAATAAATTTCCAGATATAGTGACAAAATAAAAAATCAAAGGGTTTTTTTTTCTTCAATTTCCAAATTTTTAAATGTGTTTTTTTTTTCTTTGCCTCTTCCTAAAGTTGATACACAAAGTGTAATTAAATGTTGTTTCAAATTATGTGCAATAGCAAGTTTTTAATGTATGATATTTTTTTTCTCAGATTATGTTTAATGCAATACTTGGCAAAGGACAGCTGAGTGACATGGCCATTGATGACATCAAGCTACTGCCATCATGTCCCTCTCCAGGTAATTATCTGCTCTGTGTCGACTACAGTCCTTAAATAATAAACTGGATTCTAATATCAATGACAGGAAGCTGGAAGAGTCTCTTGTTATGCTGATAATAAAAAATATAATATTATGGAAACCAATATAAGCCATTTGGTAGCGGTTTGTTTTAGGGTACCTGTAATGATGCGAGAGTTCTATCTGGGTGTCATGGTATCAGCTGTTATGATGCCTTCTTCTTCATAATCATGAGAAGTCATTGTGACTGTTGATATCATGTTACTTTATTTTCGCCATGGAGATTGTTTTCATTGTTACAAACAAGTAACAAACAATAACTGATAGGTTGAATTGTTTCTTGGAAATAGCTGCCGAGACTGCTTTGATAAAGGGTGTTTGCAGATTAAGGTGTATTATGGTGGATTTAGAAACTGTGACTGGGCCAGTTCTCTTTTTGTTTTCTTCTGTGACCGCATTGTTTGCAGCTGTTTTAATATTATTTTGATGGCCATACATGAAGCGTTTTTTGTTTTAAAGGACTTATATAAGGAATAGTATATTTTATCTTATTAGGTTGTAACATTATATTTTGTTTTACCTTTAGGAACTTGCACATTTGAGGCTGGTATGTGTTCTTGGACTAACATGCAGCATGATGATGAATTTGATTGGGAACTCCATACAGGTGGAACAGTTACTGGTGATACTGGACCCAATTCTGATCATACCTTTGGAAATAAAACAGGTAAATCTATGGGGAGCAAAACCCTATAGAATTTAAACTGGTACATCTTTAGCATTAAAACAGGTAGGCTTATACACCTATGTTAAAAAAAAATATAGAATTAAAACAGGTACATTTTAGGGGAAAAAATTTATGGTATTTAAACAGGTACACCCATGGTAAAACAAACCCTATAGAATTAAAACAGGTTCATCTTTGGTAAAAAAAACCTTATAGAATTGAAACAGGTACATCTTTGGTAAAAAAAAAACTTTTAGAATTAAAACAGATACACCGTTGGTAAAAAAATTTTAAAGAACCAAAACAGGTACATCTTTGGTAAAAAAAAACTTATGGCATTTAAACAGGTACACCCATGGTTAAACAAACCCTATAGAATTAAAAAAGGTACATCTTTGGTAAAAAAAAACGTTAACAGGTACACCGTTGGTAAAAAAAACCCCATAGAATTAAAACAGGTACATATTGTTAAAAAAAAAGTTAGGAAATTGAAAAAGGTACATCTTTGTTTTAAAAAACTATAGAAAGAAAACAGGTACACAAAAAAACAATTGTGGCATCAAAATAGATACATCTTTGGTAAAAAAACAAAAGATACATCATTGGAGGGCATGAAACAATGATTGACACTGGTATACTAAGGGGGAAAGGTTTACCATGGCTGATTTGCTTAACAAAAAGTAATGTGTGTATTAAATGTATCCCTGAACCATGACTGAAACACTAACCTATCTATCCTAATTAAATTATTCTCTTAAACAACTTCTCTAAAACATTGTTTCAATTTCCAATGCATGTTATAAGATGTATCTGGAATGACATATGCAGAATATAATTTTCTTTCCATTTTTAATAGTTTCCCGCAAACTATTAGAACACATTGTTATGTGTATGGTCTCCTTTCTTGTTTTAGGACACTATATCTACCTGGAGAGTTCTGAGCCTCGTAAGAAAGGTGACAGGGCCAAGCTTGTATCACAGTCATACTCTGCCACAAGTAATTCTGGACGCTGCATACACTTCTGGTTTCACATGCATGGACAATCAATTGGCACACTGCGTCTCTCTATTAAATTGGTAATAATACATTTTTTTCCTAATTCACACAGGATCATCTATGCTTGTGTGAAATGATGAATTAAGTTGCATTATTTTTATTGTAGATTAAGATATCATCAGACACCTTTTTCACACATTGTTATGATATATAAAGGTCAGTTTTCATGATGTTCATGTGTAACATATATGTTGACAAAATAACACAGTGATCTTCGCAAACATTAGACTTCATATGGATGAAAACTTCTGTTTTAATAAAGGGCTATACTAGGTCTGCCCGTATCTATAACTAAGGCAGTTTCTGATGTTCATCTTTGTCATTTTTGACACCTAACAAAATTCAAAGAAAGATTGCATGTATGTATTTTTCGCTTCAGACGAATGTGAGTGTTGTGATGTGGGAATTGTCGGGCGACCAGGGTGATAAATGGATTAATGCCCAGGTAGGATACTTTTACCGCCATGACTATGCTTTACTCTTTGAGGGTGTCCATGGTGATGGATTTCAAGGGGACATAGGACTAGATGACATCTCTTTCACTGAAGGAACATGTAATGGTAGGTCTTTAAAATGGTTTTATTCGTTCTCTGATAGCATTATTCCAAGCTTATCTGTAAATAAACTATAATGGACATTATCAGCAAATGTTACCAATATTGCCAATGTTTGACTGATACCGTATTTGTATGATCTTCTGATAGTCCTATCCTTGTTTGTTGTCAGCTGTATTGGGGGTGGTTTCCTCAACTTATTTAGGTTGTCATCATGTCGTGGGTTTGATTTAAACCGTTGCCTTCTTACCTCCATGGCTGCTTGTCATAATACCAGGACCATCCTATGTAGTGATATTTGGTAAATTACAGAAAATTGTGCGGTCATCGCCAGGCAAACTACAGCTGTATAAATACACTGGGACTATGCTCTGATATCATACAGCTGTTGATTAATTCCTTTAAAAAAACCAACAAATTTTATTCTTAAATCAAAAACAGTTCCACTTTATATTGACCCACATTACGTATTTGCACACTTTTAAGTAGCTTGACTTTTATGTTACTGTGGCTAAGTGTAGAGACCCATCTCATGACTTCCTTGGAAGATTGTAGTCAGCGTTGAAAAGCTAGATGGTATTTAATGATTACAAAATGCATGTCATGTGAACAAACAAATCCAATATATATTCCTAGGGTTATTGGCACATTGCTACACAATGAAGTTAAAATAATAAACAATATACAAAGAAATTATTATTATCAGTCCTGCTTAAAATCCCTATTCTTATGTCATAATTCCTGTGCCTATGAATTGTCCCTGCTTTTTTGCTGAACATCTCTATGCTTCATCAGAACTTCACACCAGTGACCACCAAGGCTTCTAACCTGTGATATGGTTATGGTCCTGAATAGCTTTTTAATCTTGATAATATTCCCTTGTTTTCTGATTTTGCTGAAAAGTTGTGGAATAAAGTGGTTTTGCTGGACAGCTGTCTCGATGCCTTCTTTTGCTTAAAAAGAGAAGTCATTCTGACTGCTAATCAACAGAACCATATTGACACATATCAAAAGTAGCTGTCTTAAGAATGCTCAAGAGACAATGTAGTAGGACAACACAGGTAGGTTCAGGTATTTTTACCATAATGAGTTTTATGTCTGGTCAGTTTTGTGAAATAAATTCACAATTTTTTAAATTTAATATACTCATAAACTCGCTCTTCCAGTTTGTGTATATAGACTAAATGTCTGAAATAAAGAATTATTATTATTTATCCTTTCATGAAAGTTTGTTACTATTTTCCGACCTGACTTTATCATCCTACTGATATTGTTTGCCGTCTTGGAATTAAATAAAGTGTACAATTTAAAGTAAATATTTTTGGAATGATTTTATTGCTTTTTAAATGTCTCTATGTGCTATTTCAGTTGTAAACATGGCTAAATAAATAAACATGTTTCAATTATTTTTTTGTTTTTTTGTTGTATTTTTGCTTCTTTCTGCTTTTACCTTTAAATGCTTATTGCTCGAAAAGCTTATATTCAAAACACTATCATAAAGTAAATCATATAGTGCAGTCTTACATGTACTCCCTTTGAAGTTAAGTTATCAGATCTAATGGGGAAGAGGAAATCAGTCTGTTTGTGATGTCTGTATTGCACCCTGTGATTTGTCCCATTTTGTCTGTGTTGTTGCAATTGGTATAAAATCCTCATGTGAATAAAATCAGAAAGGGATCACAAGCCGCAGTCAAACAAACAAACCAACATTGGATATAATAACTATTCTGACATGATTTTCAAGTATATGACTACCCATAAGATGGTGAATCTTTCTATACAGTAGTGTTATGGCTGTTATACAAATACAATTATAAGCAGCTTATACACCGACCATGATAACAACAAGTGTATAAAATTATCTATTTTCCTTTGATATATCCATGATTTCCACTGATTAATATAGTACAGGAGTAGTGTAACTCCGAAGAACGGTAAACTCATTTTGAACTCAATATTTCGGCACTTTATTTTGCCATCATCACTCTCCTGAGTTCAAAATGAGTTTATCGTTCTTCGGAGTTACACTACTCTTGTACTATAATATATATATATCAACATTGAATCCTGTCTGGATAATGAAAGCCTTGTAATCAAGAAAGTCTTATGTTTATTCTCTAGTACAATCAGCCATTTAATTGAGTAATGACAGATATTTCTCGTCACTGTAATAGTCACTGTTTGCCCTCAATGGTTGGGAGGGAGTTTCCTGTTGTCCTGGTTTTTTCAAACCTAAGGTCCAACATAAAGCCAATCTATTCATTTTTGTGTCTTTAGAAAGTGAATGTTAACTGTGTTTTCGTTATGTTAGGATAACACTTTCTTAGTTTGAACAGATTCTAATTCAAACAATTTTGAGTGCCTAACTCTGAGGTTCGTGGGTTCGATTCCCGGACGGGTTTCAACATGCAAAATTTTCTGAACTACAATCTGTTTAAACTAAGTGTTATGTTAACGCAACATAAAGGCAAAAAATGAAGCCAATCGAAATTGAGGTTATGTGTCTCAGATGACAGTGTGCCAGCCCAATGGGTGATGAGAACCACCCCCCAAGCCACTGGCGACAAACAAAAACACAGAACAATACAAAAAAAATGTCACGCATATTGGCTTCCTCTTTAGCTCAGAAAGCTGCAGGACAACAAGAAGCTCCCTCCAACTACTTGCTATAAGCCTGGAGTCAACTGGTTCCCCTGTTATCAATGAGTGAACATTAAGCAATACCTTGCTGATTCAGCGGCAGCCAGATTGATTTTCAGTGATGGTCCCTTTGAAAATAAAATATCTAACAGTACAAGTGAAAATAATTTAAACAAAAGGTACTTCACCTTTGCAAGAAATGCAAAATAAATAAATAATTAACAAGAAAGATTTGGTTGGTTATAGGATTGTGGCATTTTTCCATCCTTTTGGATGATTCACGCCAATACAAGAAAGATTGATGGTAATTAATTTTATTCAGAAATGACCCTTCTGAGATGAATAGCCAATGAGTTGAATTGTCAGTGGTTATCTTGCCTTTAGATTGCATCATAACACAAACAATGGAAGTCTTAAGATATACTTTAATGGTGGTCAAACTGAGCTTCATTTCATTGCCCTGGTGTTCACACATAATGGCTCTACGAAGTGGACACATTTTGGTGTTTTACTTTAATGTTTTGCCGAAAACCTGTAAACCTCTGATTGTGGAAAGTGACGCTGTTACTTAATTAATTATAATGCTATGTCTATCTCTGAAAATAATTATGAAGATTGATTGATTGGTGTTTTACGCCACGCCTAAGGGTATTTCGCTTATATGATGGTGGTGTATTCTAACAATTATTGACACTAACACAACAAAGATGTGAAGCATTTCTATAATGTTATAATGTGAATTTTCCTCCAGTGCTAAGTAAAGACAGCGGTGCTACTCTTCAAATAAACTGCCATTAGCAAGAGTGTGACTTACAAAGATAAGCAGAGCAGTTGACTGTTAAAAAGTATCAATGTCAGAAGTTTTACAGACCTGTGCACAGTATTAAAAATACTGATGACTATTCTAATTATAGACATTTTTAAATCGGAAATATACCGATTCACATTAGAAAATACTGAATATCATTGTATAGTTATAAATCAATAAAATCAAGATTGTATATATAGCATATTTCCCCTTGATGAGCTCACAAAGTAAAGTAAACTTATGACTCTAATAAAAGATACACTTGGATACATGGTGATTCAATATTTCAGTTTAGTTTAAAACCATCATCAATAATATGAACCACCATATATCAAAGTGTATATTTTATTGAAGTCTTTACTCTGCAATATTTCATACATTTTAATATCACATATTGAAATCACAACAAGAAATTAGTGGATATGAAGACTGCTTTGAAATTAGTGTATTTGGATACATTCACATCCTTGTGCTTTCCATTTCTGTATACATTCATATCCCTGAGATTCCCACTTCTGAATACATTCACATTCTTGCCATTTCCATTTCTGAATACATTCATATCCCTGAGATTTTCGTTACTGAAGACGATCACAAATGGGAAATGACTTATTTGTGTATGGCATGTGTGTGATATTAGTGTATAAACACCCATGGCATTGACATGTGTGTGATATTAGTGTATATATGACACCCTTGTCACAAAACCCGGACACCGGATCACGGGGGAATTGAAAAGAAATACTCAGAGGCTGAAAACTCATTAAATGTCTAAATATCTAAGTACTCATTAAGATTACTGTATGTTAAGGCATCCATTAGATTATTGAGCATGAAGACAGCCATGACTTTATATCAAGCCAACCATGACTTTATATCAAGACGCTCATGAGTTTATATCAAGTCACCCATGGCTTTATTTCAAGTCGCCCATATCAAGACAACCATGACTTTATATCAAGTCACCCATGACTTTAAATCAAGACGCTCATGACCTTATATCAAGTCACCCATGGCTTTACTTCAAGACACCCATGGCCTTATATCAAGTCATCCATGGCTTTATTTCAAGACACCCATGACTTTATATCAAGCTACCCATGACTATATCAATACACTTGACTTTATATCAAGTCTCCCATGGCTTTATATCAAGACGCCCATGACTTTATATCAAGTTACCCATGACTTTATATCAAGTCACCCACGGCTTTATATCAAGACACCCATGACATAGCCATACATCAAGACACCCATGACATAGCCGTACATCAATACACCCATGACATAGCCATACATCAAGACACCCATGATGTAGCCGTACATCAATACACCCATGACATAGCCATACATCAAAACACCCATGACATAGCCGTACATCAAGACACCCATGACATAGCCGTATATCAAGACACCCGTGACATAGCCGTACTTCAAGGCATCCATGACATTACTGTACATCAAGACACCTGTGTCCCATGACATTACTGTATATCAAGACACCCATGACTTTATAACACGCCAACCATGACTCAAGGCAGCCATGATATTATATCAAGTCACCCATGGCTTTATATCAAGACACCCAAGACTTTATATCAAGGCACCCATGGCTTTATATCAAGACATAGCCATACATCAAGACACCCATGACATAAGCATGCATTAAGACATCCGACATTAATGTGCATCAAGACGCCCATGTCATTAGTTCGCATCAAGACACCAATGTCATTAGTTGGCATCAAGACACCCATGGCATTAGTGTGCATCAAGACGCCCATTACATAAGCATGCATTAAGACATCCGACATTAATGTGCATCAAGACACCCATTTCATTAGTTGGCAGCAAGACACCAATGTCATTAGTTGGCATCAAGACACCCATGACATTAGTGTGCATCAAGACGCCCATTACATAAGTGTGCATCAAGACGCCCATTAGAAAAGTGTTCATCAAGACATCCAGTGCATCAAGACACCCATTACATAACTGTGCATCAAGTCACCCATGACAAAAGTGTGCATCAGGACACCCATGACATAAGTGTGATTAGTGTGCCTCAGAACACCCATGACATAAGTGTGCATCCAGACACCAAAGACATTGTACATCAAGACACCCATGACAATAGTGTGCATCAAGACACCTAAGACATTGTACATCAAACACCCATGCCATTTAATAGTGTGCATCATGACATTAGTGTACATCAAGACACCCATGACATAAGTGTGTATCAAGACACCCATGACATTAGTGAGCATCAAACACCCATGAGATTAGTGTTCAGCAAGACACCCATGACATAAGCGTGCATCAAAACACCCATGACATTAGTGTACATCAAGACACCCTTGGCATTAGTATTCAGCAAGACACCCATGACATTGTACAGCAAGACACCCATGACATAAGCGTGCATTAAGACACCCATAACATTAGTGTTCAGCAAGACACCCATGACATTGTACAGCAAGACACCCATGACATAAGCGTGCATCAAAACACCCATAACATTAGTGTGCATTAAGACACCCATGACATTAGTGTTCAGCAAGACACCCATGACATTAGTGTTCAGCAAGACACCCATGACATAAGCGTGCATTAAGACACCCATGGCATTGTGCATCAAGACACCCATGACATTAGTGTTAAGCAAGACACCCATGGCATTGTGCATCAAGACACCCATGACATAGCCGTTCTTCAAGACATCCATGACATAACTGTACATTAAGACACCTGTGTCCCATGACATTACTGTATATCAAGACACCCATGACTTTATAACACGCCAACCATGACTCAAGGCAGCCATGATATTATATCAAGTCACCCATGGCTTTATATCAAGACACCCAAGACTTTATATCAAGGCACCCATGGCTTTATATCAAGACATAGCCATACATCAAGACACCCATGACATAAGCATGCATTAAGACATCCGACATTAATGTGCATCAAGACGCCCATGTCATTAGTTCGCATCAAGACACCAATGTCATTAGTTGGCATCAAGACACCCATGGCATTAGTGTGCATCAAGACGCCCATTACATAAGCATGCATTAAGACATCCGACATTAATGTGCATCAAGACACCCATTTCATTAGTTGGCAGCAAGACACCAATGTCATTAGTTGGCATCAAGACACCCATGACATTAGTGTGCATCAAGACGCCCATTACATAAGTGTGCATCAAGACGCCCATTAGAAAAGTGTTCATCAAGACATCCAGTGCATCAAGACACCCATGACATAATTGTGCATCAAGTCACCCATGACAAAAGTGCATCAAGACACCCACAACAGCGTGATTAGTGTGCCTCAAGACGCCCATGAGATAAGTGTGCATCAGAACACCCATGACATAAGTGTGCATCCAGACACCAAAGACATTGTACATTAAGACACCCATGACAATAGTGTGCATCAAGACACCTAATACATTGTACATCAAACACCCATGCCATTTAATAGTGTGCATCAAGACTCATGACAATAGTGTGCATCAAGACACCCATGACATAAGTGTGCATCAAGACACCCATGACAATAGTGTGCATCAAGACACCCATGACAATAGTGTGCATCAAGACACCCATGATAATAGTGTGCATAAAGACACTCATGACATTAGTGTTCAGCAAGACACCCATCACATAAGCGTGCATCAAAACACCCATGACATTAGTGTACATCAAGATACCCATGACATTAGTGCGCATCAAGACACCCATGACATTAGTGTGCATCAAGACACTCATGACATTAGTGTTCAGCAAGACACCCATGACATTGTACATCAACACACCCATAACATTAGTGTGCATTAAGACACGCATGACATTAGTGTTCAGCAAGACACCCATGACATTGTACATCAAAACACCGATAAGATTAGTGTGCATCAAGACACCCATGGCATTGTACATCAAAACACCGATAAGATTAGTGTGCATCAAGACACCCATGACATTGTACTCAAGACACCCATGACATTAGCGTGTATCAAGACACCCATGGCATTGTACATCAAGACACCCATGACATTAGTGTACATCAAGACACCCATGACATTAGTGTGCATCAAGATACCCTTGGCATTGTACATCAAGACACCCATAACATAAGTGTGCATCAAGACACCCATGACATTAGTGTTCAGCAAGACACCCATGACATTGGTGTGCATCAAGACACCCATGGCATTATACATCAAGACACCCATTACATAAGTGCGCATCAAGACACCCATGGCATTATACATCAAGACACGGCATTATACATCAAGACACCCATGCCATTACTGTGTATCAAGACACCCATGATATGACAAACTACAACAAAATAAAACTCAATAGGAAATTGAAGATAATCAAGATTTTTACGTTTTCTACAAGGAAGCCCCTAGTTGACATGTCAGGCCCTAGATTACAGGACCCACATATTGTAGCAAGCCAACAAAAAGTGACTTCTATGTATAGACAAAGAGCATGGGAATGTCATGCCTTATAGAGCAAAGCTATATGTCAATCAAAATGATGATAAAGAAATTTGGTTTACTTGTGTTGAATAATTAAAATAAACCTGAATGTTATTTTCACATGCTTATCGTACATTTCGGCATATTGATACCCATATTATTACTGCATATCTTATTACCCATAAGATGTTTGCATATCTTGACACCTTTAAGATTTCTACATATGTAGGTACATAAAGATATCAGAATATATTGATACCCAGAAGATGTGTGAATATCCTAATACCATAAGATTTCTGTAAATGTTGTTGCCAAAAAGGTTTCAGCGTATCTTCCTACCCAAAAGATGTCTGCAAATGTACATGTCAAATACGCATAACCTAAATAACCTCAAATCGACCATAAATTTATTATTATGGATTCTATTCAACAGATTTGGAAATTGTGTCTGAGAAGCAGAATATGAATTGTTCAGTTCAAAAACATCAACATTTGTCAGAAATCATTATTATTGGATTACATGCTGTAATATGGTCACCGCAAGCAAAAAAGTTGGACGAAATTTGAGTTGATTTAGTGTATCAAAGCCCCTGATTGTTCAGATACCAATATGATTGCTGCCTACCAAAATGCACATATGATTCATCTGGGGGATTAAGTATTAGAAAGATATATCCAAAATTATTTCATATCAATTGTTACATATCTTTACACCTGTATATATTTACAGTACTTGCATTATAAATCTATTTATTTTGTGACATGTTTAGTTCGTATTTTTTCCCCTGTAATTAAATCATTACCATCTGTTTTTATGCGTTTTGGTGATATCTTCTGTTTTAGTTATGCCACCAATGGCTGAACCAGGGTCTGGTCAAAAACTGAGTAGTCCACGTACAACTGCTCTTCCATCTACCAAACCTACTTCAGGTAATAATTCTAATACATTTGTTAAGTATTCTTTAATATCAGTCAAATGAAATTGCAATTAGTTCTGAGACAATTATAAAATCTCAGTTAGACCTCCTCAACTAATGTCACAGCGTCACATTTCAGCTGTCAAAGGCATGTTTTAACCAACTATACTACTTCATTCTCTGAAGTTTAAGGTTATGATTCTTAATTTGTCTTGTTACAATTTTTTTTTTCTTCCATCTGCAGCAAAATAGATCTAAATGTTTTTATTTATTTATTTTTTTGTGCGCAATTTATTTGAAGGGTAAATATGTTGATATAAATTTAGTGTTGTGTCATTCAACAGCAATAAGACTAGGTAAAATGTGTAAATTTATATTGTCTGTAATTTTTAGATTATACTAATGACCACGGTTAATTTTTGCAGCGCCATCTACATTTGACTGTGATTTTGAACAAGGATTATGTAGTTGGTCTCAGTCTGTTAGCGATCAGTTTGATTGGACAAGGCAGAAATATGATTCGGCCAATCAAATACCTGGACCTGCATTTGATCACACCCATGGAACTGGTAAGTCAATTATATTCTATTTTGGTTGAGATATTATAAATATGATAAATAAAAAATCAAATTAAAATGTGTTTGGAACAGATGCTTCATTAATACTTGGTTAATTTTATTTGATTTTTGTCATTTCACAAATATACAGTGATCAACAATGGTACATACAATATTTTAAGAAGAGTGTTTCAAAAGTCAGTAGTTTCCGCATACAATGCAAATTTAATTAGAGAAATACATGAAAGGTCTGAATTCAAATTAAGACTTTGTCATAATATTGCCAATGAAGAAATTTATCTTGCATCTCCTACGGGATACAAAATAGGATCACAATTTTTATGTCTGTTGAAGTAAGCTTAAAAAAATGTTATTTAAAATATTGAAATTTTCAGATGAAGGATATAGCATTTTTATTGCTGGTACCTTCCCCAGAAGTCAGAATGATACAGCCAGGATTGTGAGTGCCCCCATTACCACCCCAGGGGACAAATGTATCACCTTTTGGTATCACATGTTTGGCACCCATGTCAACTCAATAAAAATGTACCTGAAAACCAAAGGTAACTTAGGCTCCCCCATTTGGTACACAAGCGGTACCCAAGGTAACAAATGGTTACCAGCATCCGTTAATCTGCCTATTAGCACGTCTGCCCAAATTGTCTTTGAGGGTCTGCGAGGAACTGATTACCGTGGGGACATGAGCCTTGATGATATCAAAGTGGCTGATGGGAAGTGCCCAGAAAATCTTGCTGCAGCATGTACATTTGAAGAAGATGATTTGTGTGGCTATACACAGGATGGCACAGATGATTTTGATTGGACGCAGGCTTCTGGAAAAACAGATTCAAGTGGAACAGGACCTTCAAACGATCACACTTACAAATCTTCAGCTGGTATGTTCTAAAGAAATGCAGGCACAATTTACATTTATGATTTAGCTAGAGTCAGTTTATCTTTTTTTCATATTGACTAGACTACAATTCTATCTATTCAGATGTTTATAAGCACATTATATAATGGTGTGTATCGATGTATGATAGTGTTTGAAAATTTTTGTTCTTTCTTCTAATACTCTATCATTGTCCCAGAGTTAAATAATTGGAAAATTTTCTTATATTTGGTGTAGATAAGGAAATAAATGTATGCTGTGTATGTATATGTGATATTGTGTTAAGGGTTTCCTCTATCTAGTTTTCCCCTGAAATAACAATGGATGTTTAAACTTTCTCCTTCCAATATTCAATAATTTTCCAGATTTGAATTATGGGCCCATATCATAGTGCTACACTTACAGGTACATTGTGTTCATTTATAGAAAATGCTTATTACCCTTTTCAGGTAAATACTTGTACATTGAATCATCAAAGCGTAAAGCCGGTGATAAAGCTAGAGTAATTAGTGCTGTAAACCAGGCCACAGCAGGTACTTGTTTACAGTTCTGGTATCATATGTACGGACAAAGTATCGGTCAACTTCATGTGTACGCTAAAAGTGAGGACAATCTGGGAGATCCCCTGTGGTTACTGGGTGATAACCAAGGTAACCAGTGGCAGTTAGCACAGGTTACCATCCAAAGTCCAGCAACATGGCAGGTATAGTTATGTTCAATTTATCTTGCGAGTTTAGCTCATATTTCATATCTGAGGCCTGATGCATGCTCAGTTTCAATCCATTTAAACGGAATAGGACTCTGCCAGTTTGGTCGCTCAAAACATGGGTTGCTCTCATGGTTAATTGTCGACTGATATGTAAAGACTACCCAAAACAGTATCCACTTCTTTTTATCAATTTATCTAATTTATTGTAGTCAGAAAGTGATAGTGGGTTTACCTTACTCTTTTGCTATACTTTCACTGTTGCCTTTTTATACTAGTTGCTAACAGGGACTACAAATACCAAAAATTTGTATACAGAATTTTTCTCTCCAGTCATGCTGACAAATTTCTCTCAAAACAGAATGTTTTATTATGTGAGCAAGAAGAGAATTTACCATTCACGTGTTTGAGTCTGCCTTTCAACCATCAGGTATATGAGCCAGTCACCTGTTGTGGCTCCGGTGATCGCAGGGGTGTTTTTTACGAGGTTTTCTACCGGTTTTCCACCGTATTTAGGCTTGTACGGTGTGAAGTGAACAATCGTCATATAAGTGAAATACCCTTGAGTACGACGTTAAACACCAATCAAACAAACACCGAATTAAATGGCAAATAGCTAATTTAACACAGGCCTTCAGCATGGTGTGAAGTCATGTTACTTAGAGTAGATTCAATTTAACAGCTTAGAGGCGCCTGGTTAATAAACCTGTTGATTTGGGTTCTTATAGGCAGTGTTTGAGGGTGTAATAACTGATGGTGAGGCAGGAGATATAGCCATAGATGATGTGAAGTTGGTGGATGGAGCCTGTCAGGACACCGGGGACTGTACTTTTGAAGATGGGACATGTACATGGACACAATACAGTAAACTCTACAAAGGGGATGATTTTGATTGGATGAGAGCTCAAGGAAGTACTCCAAGCTCTTACACCGGGCCAGTATATGACCACACCCGTGGAGATTCCAGTGGTAAGACTGTAATGCTAGGCCAATTCCGGATTGATTTGGAGATCTACCATATAACTATTTTGCTTTCTTTCCCGATACTAGCCTCTCAGTTAGGGTGCACTGTCAATATAGAAGAAAAAGAAAACAATGTATATGGGCATAATATGGCTAGAGACCCAACCACTAAATTTGATCGTACAACTGAAATGCTAGTTTAAAAAAAAATTTATAAAAAATTATGGATTTTTTTATTAAATTTGTGAAGGATAATCAAGTACCAAGAACAGAATATACAACACCTTTCACGTGTTTATTTTTGTATGGCTCTTATGCATTAAGAATTAATTCCTCTGATGAATGCTGCCATTTTGTTTAAGATTTCAAACATATTCTGATTATGATATCGGTATCTAACCTTTAAGAACGGCAGCCTGCTTTTTATATTATATTAATACATATGGATCAGTTTCAATGTATCTTTGCTTTGAATTGTGTCCTTTGATCACTTTAAAAGTTGGTCAATAACCAGAAATTTCTGTTTAGGGTATTACATGTTTCTTGAATCGTCCATTCCACGTGTTTTTGGTGACACAGCAAGATTAATCAGCCAACCATTTGCTGACAGTTCTGAGAAGGGCTGCTTCCATTTCTGGTACAACATGGATGGTGTAGGCATTGGTAAGTCAGGATTTGATCTTGTAATAATTAACTGTTTACTAGTTCGCTTACATATAGAAGCCATCAATGTATAGTTTGAAATTAAAAGTAGTGTTGATGTTATCATGTAATCACAGATTAGATTCCAAGCAGGTAACTTGTTGTTCTATAACTATATTTAAACCCTAGGGTTATTGTGGAACAGGCTGGGGTTTTTTTTAAATGGAAATGTAGCTTTTTGGTTTTAGTACCAGAATCATTCTCAACCTACAAAATGAAGTAAAATCGCATTTTTCAGGTTCATTGAGTGTATTCCTGCGCGATGAGAGCAGTAGCAATGCCAGGTTGCTATGGAAACTATCAGGAAGTCAAGGAGAGGGATGGTTCAATGCTCAACTCCCAGTATCAAGTTCAATTCGATTCAGGGTGAGGAAGTTTTCTGTATGGTAATTTACTGTGACTGGCTTTGTCTTGTATATATAGTATTTTACTATTCATACAGATTCTGGTAATGGGTTTTGTTCTACGATTCTATTAGTTTAATCTTGTTGAGAAGTAACGACTTGTACAACTAAACTTTTGTGTAAGTTAGTCTGTGTGTAAGATTAAAGGAAGTCTGATATTTGCTTTCTCATGTGATACTCCAGGTTGAAGATTACTTGCATTATGACATTCGTGTATATCTACACCAATCTCAGTTTTGGATAGTCACTTGATTTCAGAATATCTTTGTAAATAGTTGTTAAATCAGTCACATAAAAATATTACTGTACTCAACTTCACGAATGTAACAGTCAAACAAACTTTGTAAACGACAGCTTCATCAAATGCGCCTATCGACAATCAATGCCCAACAAAAACACAAGAGCATTGCAATATTGAAATTTTAAATTAACGTGCGAAAAATCCATTCGACTGACATATTTTTATTGAGTACTTTTTTTTCTTTTTTACATATATTTCGTGCTTAATGAAATCAGCCTGTCCAATGCACCTAATATTTTTCTGTTAAGATGGTCTGTATAATAGGCTTACTGTAGTTTCTCTAAGTCATGGATTTTGAGTACCGAAAAGTGCTTCAGTCCATTGTGCCACAATGCCACTGTTTCTGGTGATCATTATGTCTGTAACTTTACACTCTTACATTCATCACATTCACCACATTTCTAGGCAAACTAGCATCAAACAGTGCAGGGACAAACCCATTTCTTTTTCTATCTTAGTCCCTCTACTCCTAGCTTGCCCCGGCCAGGGGTAGCTGTGACACTGAAAAATGTGGATTTGACATTTATAACAGCTTTTATGCATGTGAATATGAGAACTATAAGAAGTACAAATGAAGCTTAGTGTTGAATTTATCAATGTAATAGCAGTACAGGCAAAAATATCACTATTACCAAGTGGAGTTATTTTTTATTGGACTGCTGTATAATGCATGATTTGTGTTTTAAAATGTGTATTTTTATTTCATGTTGCAGATATATTTAGAAGGTGTACGTGGGGAGAGTAATTTTGGAGATATAGCCATTGATGACCTTACATTTACGAAGTCAAGCTGTGGATGTAAGTCTATATTGGTTTGTTATTAAAGAATAACCAAAAGGTATTATCTGTTTGGGCAGCACTTTGTTTTAAGCTTATCCTTACTTGGCAACAGAGGATCATTAATTCTTCAAAAGGTAAAAACACATCTTATGTTAATGTGGTTATATCTGTGGGAGTACATCACCCTCTTGATATAGTATACCCTTGAACATGGCGCTAAACACCAATCAGATGTTCTGAACCACTGGCAAGTGTAGTCTTATACCAACATGTTGTATGAGTCAGAACTTATGCATAATAGCAAAGTGACTTGTGTTTTCATCCTGTTTTAACTTGATAAAAAAGTTTTATACAAGAAAAATAATCCAAGTATTCTGCTTAATACATATTTTCATACTTAAATCCTTGCTCTGTTTAACATTCAACAGATGCTCCAGTAACAGCTAATCCTGACCAACAGAGTTCAACCATATCCACTTCAAGTGTGCCTCCTACTCCATTCAGTAAGTCATTCTTAATCAATTATAATAGTCTGCTGTGTTATAATATGTGGTTGGAGGGGCTTCCTGTTGCCCTAGGGGAATAGGTAACTAATCTGTTTTCTGCATCCAATGGGCTGGCACACCGTCATGTGAGTGAAATAACCTTAATACAATGTTAAAATCCAACAAACAAACACTAACTATCAATCTGTAAATGTTCACCATTATATTCCACTGTTTCTTGATGTATTTCATCTTATTGACTTAATTCAGATCATATACTGGAAAGTCTATTTTGGTAAACTACCGTGTAAGGTGTACCTTTTTTGAATATGTAGGCCTACTTTTTATCAGCAAAGAATTACTTTCATTTTCTGGTGGTTTTTTTTACCTTTTATTTAGTCCTAAGCTTTATAATCTTCTTTCTATCCACTATGACTTTGTCATATGGTTATATATTTTCAGTATTTCACTTCACATTTCCTGTAACTTTGATGATCATTTGTTGTTTTTATCTTTTGAATCTTTCAACTTTCTATCCACTGTGGCTATGATCCTCTTTAGCTTTGATCATTTACTGCATGGTTTTATCTTTTCAGTCTTTCAATCTTCCTTCCATTATGACTCTCATCCTCTCCCACTTTGATCTGTCCTCTTTACCTTGGATCATCTTTTGCTTTTATCTTTTCAGTATCCCAATCTCCGATAGACTGTGACTTTGACGATGACCTCTGTACATGGAGCCAGTCACCAGATGATAACTTTGACTGGGCGAGAGCTCAGAGTCCACAAGGAATCATTCAGACTGGGCCTATTTATGATCACACAACCCGGTTAAGTATGTGTCAGAGCACTTGACACTAAACAAAACTTCATTTAGTAAACAAACAATATATACCTTCATTTAAAGAGGAAGACTATTTTTCAAGTAAAGGGAGACAAAAACTGTAGAACATTTTAAGCAGATTTTCTTAAAATGAAATCAGGTGGTTAGGTGGGAGTTACCCTAGAGTTCTGGCAGCAATGAGGCAATGACAAAGATATTATGATGTTGTGTCTTGTGATTGTCATGTCTTTAATTTGTTTATTGTCAGTGGCATCAGGGTTGGCTTCTTTCAGCTATTGGATTGGTGCGCTGTCAAATGAGTGAAATATCATGAATTGTGGCATTAACCCCAACCAACCAAACAAATAAAAAAATAGATGCCTATAAATTGATGTGGAAATAATCTGATTATATTTTTAACAGCTATATAACAAATACAATTGTATTATCATCACATCCAAGCATTATAGATGGCATTTACATAATTTCAATTTATGTCTAATGGAAATGGCTGCAGTGAAATAACTTGTACATTCACAGGAGATGGTTGGTATGTGTATATCCCGAAGTCTGTGTCTAAGGCTGCCAATAACACGGGTCAGCTGATCTCCAGTACTCTACCATCTGGTCAGGCTTATTGTCTGGAGTTCTACTATCATATCTATGGTTCCAATATCAATAGACTCAATATCAAAATCAAGGTGAGAAATTGTTCTGATCAGGCTTATTGTCTGGAGTTCTACTATCATATCTATGGTTTCAATACCAATAGACTCAATATCAAAATCAAGGTGAGAAAT